>CM035416.1:2498208-2520708 GCA_020310875.1 Ceratopteris richardii | reverse complement strand
GTTTTGTACACAGAGGGGCTTGACAGTAAACCTTGGCAAGACCAAGGTCATGATCTTCCACACGTCCCCCATGGTGAGGAATGGAGCAGGATTCAGAGCTGGTGGTGGACAGATTGAGGTGGTCACTTCCTATGTCTATCTCGGAGTCACATTCACGAGCTTGCCTGGCCCCTTCAGCATGAGACAGGCAGCCACCGATAGACTCACACGCGGATATGCAGCTTTAGCCATGTTAGAGCGGAGATGTCACCAAGCACACTTCCAGGAGCCCCGCACGAAGGGCTGGCTATTTGACACACTGGTCAGACCAGCTATGATGTATGCTGCGACGGTTTGGGCCCCAGGTCTCACAGTCACCCAGTGGAGTGCGATCGAGAGGCCACAGGTACGTATGATCTCGCGATTATTTCGTGGGAAACAGTCGGTGCCACATGACATCATCAGGGCAGAGCTAGCTGCATCACCCATGGCAGTAGCGGCACTATTCCAGACTATCTGCTTTATTCAGAGGATTAGGGACCTCCCTACAGATAGACTCACACACAGAGCTCTTGAGGCATCTATACAGATATCAGAGTTAGGATATGAGAGAGCTTGGTACACTCAGGTTAGAGTCTGGTTTGATAGTCATGGACTTGATATGGACAGATTGCCGCCTTTTCAGTATGACCCAGACTCACCTCACATCCACCTCTCTCGTCGTGAGAGGAATGTTGTGCTCAGACAGGATCTCTGGCAGCTCTACATTAGTCAGACATGGCACACACCACACATGGGATCGAGACTATCGCACTATCGAGACCAGTTCATAGACATACTAGCTGACGGTTTCATCCAGCGACCACGCTACATGGATACTCACATGCCTCATAGCTTGAGGGTAGCGATTGGCCAGCTGAGAGTCTCATCACACCGACTCGAGATTGAGACGGGCAGAGCCGCAGACATTCCCAGAGAGGAGCGGATATGCAGAGTATGCAGAGTAGAGATGGAGGATGAGGAGCACTTTGTATGCAGATGTAGCGCATATGATGGCATCAGAGGCAGATACGAGACTCTGTTTGCAGGGCAGCCCACCCTCCGAGAGATCATGGACTCTAGAGACCAGCGACAGCTCGGGCGATTCTTACTAGAGATACAGAGTCACAGAGATTCCCTACTCCAGCCTACTGTAGCACTCCATACAGGAGGGAGACAGAGTCAGCTCACTGACTTCTTTATTCCACGACGTGCTGCAGCCCTCCCCCCCTCAGCCCACATACCGAGCGGGGTGACTCTTCAGCAGGCTCAGATATCTCGAGCTAGGAGACGACCCCGTGCTATAGGATATCGGGCCCCGAGACTTCACCGACACCAGATTGCAGAGATCCAGGCTTGTGACCATCGCGCCATGGAGGAGAGACGATCCCAAATGATGGCCGATCCCGTTGCAGCCATCAGGGTGGCCCTGACTCCACCTCCACCTATGTATCACATATTACATCCCACCCACTAGCAGAGGATGGAGCTAGTTAGTCGTTTTAGATGCATTCTCATGGTTGTTGTACTACCCTTTTGCATATAGACTATCATAGATATCGCACTCCATACACCCCCCACCACTTTCATGGGTATCCCCACATGCATACTACGAAGATCTATATCAGCTTAACCAGTTTCTTTTCAGCACTTTTATCTTTTCTGATTGACAGAAGATACACCCATGTACATCGATTTGTCTCATAGGCCGAGTTCGGCCTCCTAATAGACGTAAAACACTTTTCTTTCTTTTCTTTCTTTTCTCTCTCTCTCTCCCTCTCTCTCTCTCTCTCTCTCTCTCTCTCTCTCTCTCTCTCTCTCTCTCTCTCTCTCTCTCTCTCTCTCTCTCTTTCTCTCTCTCTCTCTCTGCCCTTCCTAACTTCTCAGCTCCTGCCCTTCCTAACTTCTCAAGTGCATACAAATAGAAGAGGAAAATGGCTCGATTAGAAAGAAAAGAGGTGGAAGAGATGATATGTAAAGCTATCAGAGAAGTAAAGAAAGAGGCAGACAGAGCATTAAATCAAGAAATGAGAAGGGCCTTCGAGAAGATCAAACTCCAAGCATTGACACCAAACTCGAAGACATCAAAAAAGAGGCAAAAGAAGAAGCACAAAAAGAAGAAGCTCTCATTGTACACACCACCATTGAGGAGGAGAGGATGCGACGAGCTCAACGTCTGAATGTACGAGTCACGGGTATATTAGAAAACGAAGGCTCCAACCCAGAGATGGATGGGAAGACACTATGTAAGAAGCTTGGTTACAAGGAAGAGGAGGCACTCCTATTCATCAAATGTTGGAGAGCAAGAAAAGATCTTTCAAAAAAGAGAGCTCTCATTTTGCAATTCCCCTCTGAAGCAGTGAGATCCACATTCATTCGCAAAAGAGTGGTTTTGAAGGGGCTTGAAAGCCCGCCTATTTACCTAGATGATGATCTCACACCCATGCAAGTAGCACATCGTCGTGCATGCATGCCAAGAGTACACGAGGCTCGTAAGGAGGGGAGAAAGGCTTCATACAGAGATGGTAGGGTCATCATTGATGCCAAAGCCGTACTATAGGGATTCGCGGCCTGTGAGATAGTTGAGGAGATACATCTTGCAGTGTGGAACTGCAATGGCGATTTATGGACACATCCAGAAAGGCTTGAGGAGGTGAGCAAAGATAGAGATGTTATTTTGTTGACAGAGACACATGAGAGCCCCGATAGGAGCCTACCTCGGGTGCATGGCTTCCAGTGGGAGTCTATACACAGAGATTGTACACGCCACCACACTACCAGAGGATAGGGGGAGTAGAGATACTCTTTAGAGATGGAAGGATACACATCGTCGCACGAGACTCACTGGCGAGATACCTTTGGATCGGATTCCAGCTCTCACAGGAGAGGGCCATCTATATTGCACTATGCTATTTTGCACCCTCTGGCTCCCAATTCTCTGTCATAGATCAGGAGGAGGGCTCACCTTATACTTGTCTATCAGAGGAGATCACTGAGTACTCTACTCTAGGAGAAGTCTTCCTCATGGGGGACTTCAATGCCAGGACGGGTAGCGATCAGTGCGAGGTTTTTGACCCAGGGGATCCAGCCATATTACCCACTCTAGAGGAGGGATCTATGGCACGAGTTTCAACTGATTCTACAAGCACACTCTACGGTACCCACCTACTCAGACTCGGGTCCAGGCATCGCCTAGTTATTTATAACGGGATGAGACAGCGGCCTATGTCAGGGAGATTGACATGCGTACCGCACTCAGTTACAGATGGAGGAGGGAGTATCGTAGATTATATCATGGAACCCAGGGAGGCCACCCACCTATTCAGTTCCTTCACCATCCCACCTATACCCATTGGAGCAGATCACACATATCTTGCACTATCCCTCAAGGGGGACATTCACACACACACACACACACACCTGTGACACATCCCCCACACACTACCATCCACTTCACACATGAGCTTGCTCACATATACTCAGCCCGAGTTGAGGAAAGCCTTCTTTCGCTTCATCTTGACACCCCACTACCTATACTTACCTCACATATAGCATCCATCCTTCAAACATCCGCCATCGGTTCATTCCTGCACACCACCCATTGCTATACCATTTACTTATGAGCATGGATTGCACTGCTGCATGGCGCACACTACGAGCGCCACGACCGACCACACCTATTGGGGATCCACAGATTTGGCACGAGTATGCCGAGAGACTATATGAGATACCTGGACAGCCTCCCATCCCCCAACCACATGGACCACGTCCTACTCGTTCCTCTTTCTTCACGGCAAAGATGATCCAGAGGGCCATTGAGCGGCTACAGCATGGGCGTTCGACTCACCACACGGGACTGCAGAGGGAGCACCTCATATATACTACCCCCACTATAGCTCCATTGATTGCACATGTCTTCAATCGGGCTATAGGGGAGGGCTTCCCAGAGGAGTGGACAAAGAACATCATTGTACCCATTCACAAATCTGGGGATACCTTGGACCCAAGGAACTACAGGACTATCATGATTGGTCACACCATGGCCAAGCTTTATGGGGCGGTTCTCGAGACAAAGCTCAGCTCATATGTAGAGATGGAAGGGCTACGAGCACGTGGTCAGGCAGGGTTCCGACGGGCTTTTTCCACTATTGATCACATCTTCATTCTGCGTTGCCTCATTGACGGGGCAAAGATGCGGAAGAAGAGATTATATTGCTGCTTTGTGGATTTCCGCAAAGCCTTCGATACTGTGCCACAGGAGAAGCTTTTTCGGAGACTCCATAGCTTGGGGATACCATCAGAGATGATTTGGGCAATCTACACACTCTATGAGCGGGTGATTGGGAGGGTTCGATGCCCGAGGGGACTATCAGAGGCCATTGCTAGCACAGTGGGTGTTAAGCAAGGCTGCCCACTCTCTCCCACTCTCTTCGGGCTCTACATCGACGAGATTGAGGACTACATTCTCCGAGCTGGAGGGGAGGGTGCAGACCTTGCAGGTACACAGGTCCACATTTTATTATATGCAGATGATATTGTATTGATTTCAGAGTCACCCGAGGGATTACAGCACCACCTAGATGCCATCCATGAGTTTTGCACACAAAGAGGCCTGACAGTAAACCTTGGCAAGACCAAGGTCATGATCTTCCACACCTCCCCCATGGTGAGGAATGGAGCAGGATTCACGGTTGGCAGTGGACAGATTGAGGTAGTCACTTCCTATGTCTACCTCGGAGTCACATTCACGAGCTTGCCTGGCCCCTTTAGCATGAGACAGGCAGCCACCGATAGACTCACACGAGGATATGCAGCCTTAGCCATGTTAGAGCGGAGATGTACCAGGCACACTTCCAAGAGCCCCGCACAAAGGGGTGGCTATTTGACACACTAGTGAGACCAGCTATGATGTATGCTTCGACAGTTTGGGCACCAGGCCTCACAGTTACCTAGTGGAGTGCGATCGAGAGGCCACAAGTACTTTTAATCGCGATTATTTCGCGAGAAAGAGTCAGTGCCACATGACATTATCAGGGAAGAGCTACCTGCACCAGCCATGGTAGTAGACGCACTATTCCAGACTATTCAGAGGGTGAGGGAGCTCCCTACAGAAAGACACACACACAGAGCTTTTGAGGCATCTATACACATATCAAAGTCGGGATATGAGAGAGCTTGGTACACTCAGGTTAGAGCGTGATTTGATAGTCATGGACTTGATATGGATAGATTGCCGCCTTTTCAGTATGACCCAGACTCACCTCACATCCACCTCTCGCGTCATGAGAGGAATCTTGTGCTCAGACAGGACCTTTGGCAGCTCTACATTAGTCAGACATGGCACACACCACACATGGGATCGAGACTATCGCACTATCGAGACCAGTTCTTGGACATACTAGCGGATGGTTTCATCCAGCGACCACGCTACATGGATACCTACATGCCTCATAGCTCGAGGGTAGCTATTGGCAAGTTGAGGGTCTCATCACACCGACTAGAGATTAAGATAGGCAGAGCCACAGACATTCCCAGAGAGGAGCTATGTAGGATATGCAGAGTAGAGATGGAGGATGAGGAGCACTTTGTTTGCAGATGTAGCGCATATGATGACATTGGAGACAGATACGAGACTCTGTTTACAAGGCAGCCCCCCCTCCGAGAGATCATGGGCTTTAGAGATCAGCGACAGCTCGGGCGATTCTTACTAAGTTACTAGAGATTCAGTCACAAAGATTCTCTCCTCCAGCCTACCGCAGCTGCCCAGACACGAGGGAGACAGAGTCAGCTCACTGACTTCTTCATTGCACGACGTGCAGCAGCCCTCCCCCCCTTAGCTCACACATAGAGGGGGGTGACTCTTCAGCAGTCTCAGACCTCTCGAGCTAGGAGACGACCCCGTGCTATAGGATATCAGGCCCTCAAACTTCACAGGCACCAGATTGCAGACTTTCAGGCTCATGACCATCGCGCCATGGAGGAGAGACGATCTCGGATGATGGTAGATCCTGCTGCAGCCATCAGGGCGGCCTTGACTCCACCTCCACCCATGTACCACATCTTACACCCGCCCACTATGGAGCTAGTTAGTCGTTCAGATGCATTATCACGCATTATCATGCTTGTACTACCCTTTTGCATATAGACTATAGATATAGCACTCCATTCACCATCCCCCCCTCCCACTTTCATGGGTATCTCTACATGCACACTACAGAGATCTATATCAGCCTTGCCAACTTTTTTTTCAGCACTTTTATCTTTTCCAATTGACAGAAGATACACCCATGTACATTGATGTGTCTCATAGGCCGAGTTCGGCCTCCTAATAGACGTAAAAACTCTCTCTCTCTCTCTCTCTCTCTCTCTCTCTCTCTCTCTCTCTCTCTCTCTCTCTCTCTCTCTCTCTCTCTCTCTCTCTCTCTCTCTCTCTCTCTCTCTCTCTCTCTCTCTCTCTCTCTCTCTCTCCCCCTCCCTCTCTCTCTCTCTCTCTCCCCCCCCCCAAAATGGCTCCCAAGTTAGAGGAACAATTGGCCACGTTAGAGCATACCCTCCGAGAGTTGATAGGGAAACATAAGAAAGAAGGGGACTCTGCACTGAACGGGGTTACCCGTGGAGTCCTCGCCCTCGAAGCCAAGGTAGCACCCTTGGAAAAGGAAAACAAGTCCCTCTGGGAAGAGCTTCTTGCTATCCGCAAGCAGCACTCACGGGATCAGGAGGAGTTGCACACTGTGCTTATTGATATGAGGATGAAACTGGACAGCATACGTGAGGCGGGAGAGATCACCCCACATCTAGAGGACATCCGCGTGACTATCAAGAAAGGGTGCATAGAGGTGGTTCAGAACGAGCTTGAGACTAAAAAAGATGGATGGGTCGAAGTTGTCAAAAAAAAACCTTAGACAGGAAGCAAAGAAGAACCACCACCATGAGATCCACTTAGTACACACCACCATTGAGGAGCGGATGCGAAAGGCTCGTAGGCTTAATGTCCGCGTCTCCGACCTCACAAAGATAGGCGGGTCACCTTAGCAGGACGGGTGTCGCTTGTGCACACTACTTGGATACCACGCGGATGAGCCTCTCCCTTTCACCAAAGCCTGGAGAGCATGACGGGACACCACACGAAGACAAGCACTTATCCTTCACTTCTCGGATGAGGCCGGGAGGAGAGACTTCCTGAGACAACGAGCGGTATTACGCACTACATCGGACACCCGGATCATTCTGGATGACGACCTCACACGGATGCAGGTAGAGCACAGACGTGCATGCATGTCGCGTGTCCTCCAAGCCCGACGGGAGGGACATCGTGCCCTATACAGAGACGGTCGTGTCATCATCGATGGACAACCCATTGACTAGGGATTCGCGGCCTATGAGACAACATAGCAAGAGGTACGCATTACAGTCTGGAACTACAATGGATCTTTGTGGACACATCCAAGGCACCTGGAGAAGGTGATGGAGGGTAGAGACATGATCTTGATAGAGACACATGAAAGCCCAAGGAGGGGCCTACCGAGGATTGAGGCCTATAGGTGGGAGTAAGCTCACCGCAGAAAGATGCGACAGCACACCACACGAGGATCAGGAGTAGTAGCTGTGCTCTATAGGAAGTCACTACAGCACATGATACAGGTGGTAGCCAGAGACCCAGAGGCACGTTTCATGTTAATACGCCTCCAGCTATCAGAGAAGAGAGTTCGCAGTCTCCTATATTGCACCCATCGGCTCGCGCTTCACACATACCCCCAAGCAATCCTCAGAGCGGGAGGGACCAGACACCCCATCGCCATATGATTGCCTCAATGATACCATTATGGAATATACCGGGATGGGCGAAGTCTTCCTTATAGGAGACTTCAATGCCCACACTCAAAGCCACCAGTGCGATATCTACGACTTTGACGACCCTGAGATGCTCCGTACCATGGAGGACATGTCTACACTCAGAGCCTCAGTCGACATCGCCACACCCACCTCATACAGTTGACACCTACTCCAGATGGGAGCAACACACTGTCTCATTATCTATAATGGGATGGCGACCTGGCCCACCTCCCGTGGTCTCACTTGCATTCCACCCACGACACCGCATGGAGGCAGTGTGGTAGACTATGTTATCAGGCCCTCGGAGACGACACATCTCATCACCTCATTCACCATCCCACCCATCCCGATTGGAGCTGATCACACATATCTCGCTCTATCCATACACAACTCACCATGCATATCCCACCCCGCCACCATGAAGCCACATGCCCATACCACCACTCACTTTAGACATGAGCTAGCACATGTCTATAGCTCCCATGTTCGAGAGCGCATCTACTCCCTTGACCCCTCCACCCCAGTGGACACCCTCACCGCCCACTTCTCCTCGATCCTCCACACATCCGCTACTCTGAGCTTCCCACATACCACCCACACCAATGCACATTCGACACGGCTGGGGCACACCTCAAAATAGATGCCACGATGAGGAGTGTAGACGACTATATCGACATCGCAGAGCACAGAGTATCTTCGGATCCATCACGGAGAGGGAGGCACGACAACAGATGCGAGCTCTCACACGCCGGAAGCAACGAGCTTTCGAGGAGCGACAAGAGGCAGAGTTGTTTGACCTCCTAATGAGTAGGGATTGCGCTACCGCGTGGAGGGCCCTACGTGAGCCATGCCCACCTACACCCATAGCAGATCCTTAGACTTGGCACACCTACGCCCAGAGGTTATATGACTTCCCAAGACAGCCCCCATTGCCGATCCCTCCCACACCACGTCATGTGATATCCACCCTATTCACCGTAGGCATGGTGCGACAGGCCATCCATAGGCTACAGCATGGCCGTTCAGCAAACCACACGGGACTACAAGGCGAGCACTTTATATAAGCAATCGATGTAGTTTCCCCCCTGATCACCCACCTCTTCAACCATGCTTTGGTTGAGGGGTTACCTGACTCGTGGACTATGCATACCATTGCGCCTATTCATAAGTCCACCGATATGATGGACCCGGGGAACTACAGGACTATTATGATAGGCCATACCTTCGCCAAGATCTATGGGGCAGTACTCGAGGCAGAGCTTAGTACACACGCAGAGGCAGCTAGGATCAGAGCACCAGGCAAGGCAAGCTTCCGCCGCACTTTCTCCACCATCGATCACATCTTCGTACTTTGTTGCTTAATTGAGAGCATGAAGGCGAGGAAGCAGAGACTCTACTGTTGCTTTGTGGATTTCCGCAAAGCCTTCGACATGGTCCCTCGAGAGAGACTACTACGGAGACTCCAGGAGTTGCAGCTACCATCAGACATGCTATGGGCCATTCATGCTTTGTATGTGCGAGTCATAGGCAGGGTGCGCTGCCCCGACGGCCTATCAGACAGCCTTGTTCGCACCATTGGTGTGAAACAAGGTTGCCCTCTCTCACCCACTCTCTTCGGTCAGCGAGCGGGAGGGCTAGGAGGAGACCTCAGAGGTACGCCAGTACACATCCTATTATATGCTGATGACATTGTCTTGCTTTCAGAGTCAGAGGAGGGGCTCCACTCACATTTACAGGCACTCGATACCTTCTTCATGGAGAGAGGACTCACTGTGAACCTTAGCAAGACCAAGGTCATGATCTTCCATACCTCCAGGACAGTATGCCATCGCGCCTCTTTCACCGCAGTTCGAGGACAGATAGAGGTAGTGGACTCCTACGTCTACTTAGGTGTCACCTTCTCGGGCACCACAGGGATATTCTCCATGGCACACGTAGTAAGAGAGAGATTGACGCGAGGCTATGCAGCAAGGCAGTTAGGTGCGTCCGGTTCGATGCGTTCGGTGCGTTTAAGGTTCGAGTACCGAACCTTACCACCAAGGTAAGGTGCATAAGGTGCGTTATATATATATATACATATACATATACATATACATATACATATACATATACATATACATATACATATACATATACATATATATATATATATATATATATATATATATATATATATATATATATATATATATATATACATATACATATATATATATATATATATATATATATATATATAAAATAGACATTATATAATAACTTTTAAAACATCATACATGTAACATATTACATAATACATACAGAATCTACGTGTCACAGTGCTGAGTGAGAGCAAAGTTCCATATGAATTGATAATCCAAAACTTGACAGACAATAACCAAAAATAGAGAGGAATCGGGAGTCAGCACCACCACATGGATTATAAAACATACAATGTCAAAGACAAATACAAAATCATAATCAATGATCATGTATGAAGATCCTGTCCAACATAATCATCTCATAACTAGTGACTCGCAAATCCATAATAGATCATGGTCCATGGAATACAACTAAACAACAACAATGAATGTGATCACCGACAAGCAAAGTCCACTAACTAGTAACAACTAGTAACTAGTAACTACTATGCATCGTCCATGGTAAACGAATCTGATGAAGAAGACTCTGATGAAGGAACCCCATCCATAAAGATAGGGTTTCCTTCATCGTCGTAATCTGGAAGTGGTACATCAATCTCTATATCTGCAAGTGGATCATCCTGTAAATCATCATGTATATCCTCCTGTGGTGGTACTGGATCTCCTCTCCTGCGTGTGCGCAGCTTGCGCCTCCCGCCTCTAGGTGCAACAGTGCTAGTAGATGGAGCATCACTCCGCGCCTGTCGCCGACTCGATCTAGATAGCGTCTGTGAGCGAGCTCTCGTAACTCGTCGATCAATGGTCTCAAGCTCCAAATGTAACATACGATAGATGTCATCTTGTTCATCATGAACAGACGACTCTACCTGAATGTCCGTACCCGCCGTGAGAGTTGTCTCAAATACTGAAGGCAACACCTAGAACATATATGAAATTTGATTAATAGAAAATTCAAAATACATATGTATTATGTATACTTTAAAAAAATATTATTGCATGTTTCGTCAACTGAAAACATAACTGTCTAGGACCTTTAAGATCCCTCAAGTTGTGTAATAAACGTAAGATGGCCTTACAAAAGACCACTCTCTCTAGTTGTGCAACACTCAAGCAATTGCGGACCTTGGTGTGCACTAGAGAAAACGTGCTCCAATTACGCTCACAAGGTGATGAAGATGAATCCTACATCAATGTTCAATTATCATATGACACATATAAACAAAAGTTGAATATTCACCATTATAATAGTTTTAAAAAATTAGATACGATTATATATACCTGAGACAAGACTCGCAAAGCATGTCGTGACATATGTGGATGGCCATATCCATAGTGATTCCACCATTCCAAAGGTCGAGATATCACCTCTCGTCGTAAGGAGGTGGTACGAGCATATGCAATGCCTATATTTCCCATAAAAGAAGAGAAATCGGCATCGAATGCAATCTGATCATCGGGAGACAAAATCCTCTCCATATATAAGTCCTTCATATGACGAAGTGTCGCATTACTCCACAAGTTAGGACTTTTAAAATATGGATGTAAAAGAGCTGCAAATCCATGAATGGGGCATGATAGATACTCCCATCGTGAATCAACAAGCTGCAATAGATCATTTTTCCTAAAATAAAGTTCAAATTTCAAACGTAAAAGAAAAAATAATCAATCTGTATTATTAAATATAAAACTAGACAATGGAATCATAAATATAAAACTAAACAAATAAGATACCTGGAGATCGATAACGACAATGATGATGATATGGCATGTCGCATCTGCTGGTATAAATGATAAACAAGGCCAATAGTGGATCCCTCCATATCGACAACTCGAAGTGCAACATGTATGAACTTGAGAATGGGGATAATATTCTGAATCTCCATTCAAAAGTCCATATCTAACATCTTCCTTTGCACATAAGATGCAGCCTCTGTCTGTCCTTGTGTCATACTCGTCCATCTCATGTCTATAGCGGTCATGCGAAGGGGATCCACACAATCATATAGACGACTCAAAACATGATAAATGTATGCGAATCGGGTACTAGATAGACGGACCAACTCTTTTTGGATGTAGCTTCTGAATATACTCAAAGCTTGATGGTTTTTGCGTATGAAAGTTGTGATGCCCTTAGCATCACGAACAATAGGCTCTAACCATGATAACTTTCCGATATCCTCGAAAAGTAAGTCAAGACAATGAGTTGTGCAAGGGGTCCAAACAATCGTGGGAAACTCTCTCTCAAGCAACTCCCCCATCCTTTTACAATTAGAGGCATTATCAGTGACAAGTTGTACCACATTCTCTACCCCCACCTCTTGTATGGCGAATTTAATATGCTCGAAGATAAATTCCCCAGTGATCCTTGTACCTACCTTGCTACAATCTATGGCTCTCAAGAAATATTTGCCCAAGCAAGATGAAACCATAATGTTGATGATATGGCGACGTCTCATGTCACTCCAACCATCAGACAAAATAGAACATCCATATACTTGCCAACCCAATTTTATGGAGCTTAAGAGGACTTCTATTCTCTCTTTCTCTTCAACAAGCATAGGCCCACGTAATCTATTGTAATCCACCCCATGCCAATTCTCACATGGACCTACTTGAGCAATTGCTTTGACCATTCGCTTCCATGCATCTGTACGGACTACATTGAAAGAGAGGTTGCACTCTAAGATGCAACGCTCAATCTCAATGTCAACAACTTTTTGTCGTTGCTTTTGCAATCCAACAGATAAGAAAGATGAATGAAGTTCTCTTTCCTTAGGTCGTTGGGAGGACTCGCTTATCGGGTCATCACATGACTCATGCTCTTCACGTTGGGAAGATGTTCTGCCTCTCAATGTGCTACTACTGGGCCCTATCTCTCCCATGGCTACCTCGGCCTCCTTCAGTAAATCGACAGAAGCGGCCGCCGAATCACGTCGACGGGCCGATGAGGCTGCTCGAGAAACATTATTCTCTTTTTGCACCGCTTCTGCAATCTCTTGGGGGACCGCCATACATGCTCCAATGCCCACACCTCCCAATCCAGATACATGGCGAATGAGACGTGTCATGGTGGTGCAATATGTCTTGCCACAATACTTGCACACCCATCTACGTGTGCCGGAACCAGAGCCTGCCGCACCTGCAAGTGAGTGGCTCGAGCTATGGTCCTTCCACACAGTAGAAATTCCACGAGGCATGGTGATGATAAAAATCCAAGAGGGTAGTGGGCACTCGGCACTAAAAACTTACATATCACGATTCACTATTACTCTCTAGAGAGTGCAAACCCTTTAATGTTGGTTGAATAGGCTTTGTGGCTTGAAGCTTCTAAGTTCTTTGGCTCTCTCTCTCTCTCTCTCTCTCTCTCTCTCTCTCTCTCTCTCTCTCTCTCTCTCTCTCTCTCTCTCTCTCTCTCTCTCTCTCTCTCTCTCTCTCTCTCTCTCTCTCTCTCTCTCTCTCTCTCTCTCTCTCTCTCTCTCTCTCTCTCTCTCTCTCTCTCTCTCTCTCTCTCTCTCTCTCTCTCTCATGCACCCACCTACTCGCTCTCTCATCAAGAGAGGAATAGGAGATATGGCATACATACATACAGAGGACATGGGTGAGCCCCAGGGGTACATTGCCACCGAAAATGCTCTACTACCGCAAGCATTTTCTACATATATCCGGCACGGGCTTCATCGAGATTCCGAGATACATGCAGACCTACCTTCCCCACCACCTACGAGTCGTCATTGGGCAGCTCCGAGTTTCATCACATCAGCTCGAGATTGAGAGGGGTCGGTCCAGGGGAGTCCCCCCGTGAGGAGAGGTGGTGCCCAATATGCCAGACAGAGGTAGAGAGTGAGGAGCATTTTGTTATCAGATGTCCAGCATACTTAGACCTACGAGCACAGTTCCAGATCGAGGAGTCATTCCAGCTGTGCATGACTATGGGAGACCAGAGAAGCTTGGGACGCTTTCTCACAGCGGCATACGAGAGGCAAGAGCGGTCACTACAGCCCATACATCAGCCACGGGTGAGTACCCAGCAGACCATTACGCAGTTCTTTCAGCGAGTTGAGCTACATCAGAGAGGTCCATCTATAGGGCTCACGCTACACCAGGCAGCAGCATAGAGAGCACGGCGCCGACCACGCATGGGTGGATATCGTCGACCACGACTATATCAGGAGGATATCTCACGCATCAGGATTGCCTACGACCACATGATGGAGCATAGGAGTACCACCACCCCCTGGGTTGTCTTCCTTCAAGAGGCACTCAGACCACCACCGATGTACCACATACTACACCCACCTCCACCCATCACCAGTAGCTAGGGCGTTTTACTCACATTTTGGATCCCCCCATGTATTAGGTGGCCACTATCTGCAGAGTCAGAGCCACGTCTCCCCAGCCTTTTCCAGCCCTATATAGCTTTGTGTGGCGATATACTTTTTATTTCATTTTATCTTCTACACAGGGTTACTACACTTGTACATGGTTTTTGTCTCATAGGCCAAGTTTGGCCTCCAGAAGACGTTAATATGACTTTCTTTCTTTCTTTCTTTCTTTCTTTCTGGCTGAGGGCTGGCTCGAGAACCAAGCTGGCTCTACACCCAAGGTGGGAAGGAGGGACTACAAGAGGGAGCAACTTGCAAGTGGACTGTGGGTGCAAGAGAGACTCTCGGGAGTCGTGCTCGGTCTCGAGAGGCGCGCAAATTGTACACAATAGGGCTCGAACCCCGTCAAAATCAAGTCATCGAAGGTTTTTTAAAACAAATGCACCGGATGGGACCGAATGCACCGAATCGTATTGAATGCACCGATCAGTAAAGGCCTTCCGGTTCGCGAACCGATGCAACACTGCTATGCAACACTTGCTGGATTGGAGAGACGATACTTTCAAGCACATTTTCAGGAGCCCCGGACTAAGGGGTGGCTCTTTAATACTCTAGTGACACCTGCACAAATGTACGCGGCGGCTGTTTGGGCGCCAGGAACCACGGAGGCGATGTGGACACGGATTGAGAAGCCCCATGTCACCATGATCTCACACTTGCTCCACAGCAAGCCCTCCGTTCCACATGACATTATACGAGCTGAGCTTGGCACACCATCGATGCTAGTGGAGGCCCTCTTTCAGCTGGTGACCTTTATTCCGAGAGTCAGAGAGCTCCCCACCAGTCGACTCACCAAGATTGCATTTGAGAGCTCTAGACATTTGGAAGAGACAGGGCATGAGAGAGTATGGTATGCACAGACCTACCGATGGTTGGCAAACCATGGCATGAGCATTACTGATCTTCCCCCTTTTAATTATGACCTCTTTCCCCCTACATCACCCTCTCTCGTTCGGAGAGGAACAAGATCATCCGCTAGGACCTACTATAGATACACATCAAGGAGACATGGATAGCACCACAGGAGCCTCTTCCCACAAAGAGGCAACACTACACAGAGAACTTCCTGACAGTGAGCGGATGGTTTCATTCAGAGACCACGATACATGGATACATACATGGCACCAGTAGAGAGAGTGGCCATCGGGCAGCTCAGAGTATCATCACACCAGCTAGACATTGAGGTTGGGCGAGCGACACATACCCCCAGATAAGAGAGAGTATGCAGGATATGCCCAGAGGAGGTGGAGGACGAGGAGCACTACACATGTAGATGCCAGGCATATGAGGATATCAAAGACCGCTACCCACAGCTCTTCAGGGGGGCCAAGAGAGATCAGGGCTTTATTGGAGACGGAGGACCAGCGTCCTCTAGGTCGTTTCCTAGTAGAGCTCCAGCGCCACCGTGCCTTACTTCTCCGGCAGTTGGAGCTACACCCGACCCCCTAGACTCGTATTACACATTTCTTCAGACCCACAACCGTCCAGGACCCAGCTCGACACGGGGTGTCACATTACAAAGAGCAGAGGAGCTTAGACGACATCGTCGACGACCGAGACCCCACTCCGGAGAGCCCGTCCCCACCAGAGAGAGATTCAGGCGATTCGCGCACGCCATGACATGGAGATACGGAGACATCGGCAGCGCACCCCTGTTGATCTCGACGTGCAAAGCATTTTGAGGATCGCCATGATGCCTTACCCACCGATGCATTATATCCTACACCCACTCCAGGCATTTTAGAGGGTTATGACACCACCAAGCCTCCCCTCCCTATGCATATCATATTTATATCTCACCTATTGAGCATATAGAGTGCATGCCCATAGCACCCCACACCCTCCACGCAAGCTATTATCCACTCCTTTTATACTCTGTTTTGTACTCATAGTTTATTTTCCTTTTGGCATCATAGTGGATTAGACCATACTGATGTATATGTTTTGTCTCATTGGCCGATTTTGGCCTCTAATAGACGTTAAAAAGTCTCTCCCTCTCCCTCTCCCTCTCCCTCTCCCTCCCTCCCTCTCTCTCTCTCCCCCTCTCCCCCCCCCCCTCTCCCTCTCTCCCTCTCCCCCCCTCCTCCCCTCCCACCTCCCTCCCTCCCTCTCTCTAACTGAGTAATGGTCTGCTACGTACTCACCCGTGTCTGATGCATGGGCTACATCATACGAACCCGCCTTCCAGAGGCATAGGGCTCATGCTCTGGCAGGCACCAACACAGAGAGTGCGACATTGACCACATGTAGCCTTCCTTCAGGAGACACTCGAACCGCCGCCCATGTACCACAAACTCCACCCACCTCCACCCATTATCTATAGTTAGGATATACATATTCACTCCCGTCATGGGGACCCCATGTATTAGGAGGCCATTATCTACAGAGTCAGAGCCACACCTCCCCACCCACCACTACATTATCCCCACTACCTCTCCATCACCCGATACACTATCATGTAGTTGTTTCCAGCCTTTTTCAGCCTACACAGCTTTGTGTAGAGAGTACTATTCTGTTTTATTTATTTCTACACAAGGGTTACTACCGTTGTACATGGTTTTCTCTCATGGGCCAAGTTTGGTCTTCCGAAGATGTTAATCTCTCTCTCTCTCTCTCTCTCTCTCTCTCTCTCTCTCTCTCTCTCTCTCTCTCTCTCTCTCATCTCTCTTCCTCTCTCTCATCTCTCTCTCTCTCTCTCTCTCTCTCTCTCTCTCTCTCTCTCTCTCTCTCTCTCTCTCTCTCTCTCTCTCTCTCTCTCTCTCTCTCTCTCTCTCTCTCTCTCTCTCTCTCTCTCCCCCCCCAAAACTCATGTCATTTACTGTTTTCAGTGCATCCACATGCATTATCATTCTTTCAAAACACAAAGCAATGATAGGTCTGGATCCAATTATTGCAAGAATGGATTTGAACTCATAATCTTGTCTGAGATCCTTCATACATCCACTGTTCTTTGGTGTTTGAATGGTTGCTGGTTTCACTGCTCTCATACTGCAAGAGATGGGATCTCTCTCTCTCTCTCTCTCTCTCTCTCTCTCTCATCTCTCTCTCTCTCATCTCTCTCTCTCTCTCTCTCTCTCTCTCTCTCTCTCTCTCTCTCTCTCTCTCTCTCTCTCTCTCTCTCTCTCTCTCTCTCTCTCTCTCTCTCTCTCTCTCTCTCTCTCTCCTCTCTCTCTCTCTCTCTCTCTCTCTCTCTCTCTCTCTCTCTCTCTCTCTCTCTCTCTCTCTCTCTCTCTCTCTCTCTCTCTCCTCTCTCTCTCTCTCTCTCTCTCTCTCTCTCTCTCTCTCTCTCTCTCTCTCTCTCTCTCTCTCTCTCTCTCTCTCTCTCTCTCTCTATATATATATATATATATATATATATATATATATATATATATATATATATATATATATATATATATATATATATATATATATGGCTCCCAAGTTGGAGGAACAATTGGCCACCTTAAAGCATAGCCTTCGAGAGTTGATAGGGAAACATAAAAAAGAAGGAGATTCTGGACTGAACGGGGTTACCCGCCGAGTCTTCGCTCTTGAAGCAAAAGTAACAGCCTTGGAGAAGGAAAACGAGTCCCTGCGAGAGGAGCTTCATGCTATCCACAAGAAGCACTCACAGAATCAGGAGGAGTTTCACGTTCGGCTTACTAATATGAAGATGAAACTGGACAGCATACGTGAGGAGGGGAAGATTGCCCCACACCTAGAGGACATTCGGACGACTATAAAGAAAGAGTGCATAGAGGTGGTTCAGAGCGAGCTTGAGACTAAAAAAGATAGATGGGTCGAAGCTGTCAAGAAAAACCTTCGACAGGAAGCAAAGAACACCCACCATGAGGAGATCCACATAGTACACACCACCATTGAGGAGGAGCGGATGCAACAAGCTCGAAGGCTCAACGTTCGTGCCTCGGGCCTCAAAGAGACAGACGGATCACCGGAGCAAGACGGGCGTCGCTTGGGCACACTACTTGGATACCGCAGGAATGAGCCTCTTCCTTTCACAAGAGCCTGAAGAGAAGGACGAGACACTACGAGGAACAGAGCACTTATCCTTCAGTTCTCGGATGAGGCCACGAGGAGAGACTTCCTTAGACGACGAGCGGCACTACGCACTACACCGGGCACCCCGATCTACTTGGATGACAACCTCACGCAGATGCAGATAGAGCATAAATGCGCATGCATGCCGCGTGTCCTCAAGGCCCGACAGGAGGAACATCGTGCCCTATACAGAGACGGTCGTGTCATCATCGATGGACGACCAATTGACTAGGGATTCGCGGTATGAGACAGCACAGCAGGAGGTGCGCTTTGCAGTCTAGAACTGCAATGGATCTTTGTGGACGCATCCACGACGCCTCAAGGAGATGATGGAGGGCAGAGACATGATCTTCTTGACAGAGACACACGAGAGCCCGAGGAGGAGCCTACCGAGGATTGACGGCTATATGTGGGAGTCAGTTCACCGCCGACAGATGACACAGCACACCACACGAGGGTAAGGAGGAGTAGTCGTGCTCTATAGACAGTCGCTACAGCACAGGGTACAGGTGGTAGCCAGAGACCAAGAGGCACGATTCATGTGAATACGCCTCCATCTATCAGAGGAGAGAGCAGTGTATTTCGCCGTATGCTATATTGCACCCATCGGCTCGCACTTCACACATTCCCCTCAGCAGCCCTCAGAGAGGGAGGGACCAAACACCGCATCGCCATATGACTACCTCAGTGACACAATTATGGAGTATACCAGGATGGGCGAAGTCTTCCTTGTAGGAGACTTCAATGCCCGCACTCAGAGCCACCAATGTGATATCTATGACTTTGATGACCCTGAGATGCTTCGCACCATCGAGGACAGGTCTACACTCAGAGCCTCAGTCGACCGCGCCACACCCACCTCATATGGCCGACACCTACTCCGGATGGGAGCAGCACACCGTCTCATTATATATAATGGGATAGCGACCTGGCCCACCTCGAGTGGTCTCACATGCATTCCACCCACGACACCGCATGGAGGCAATGTGGTAGACTATGTTATCGGACCCCCAAAGGCGACACATCTCATCACCTCATTCACCATCCCACCCACACCGATTGGAGTTGATCACGCATCTCGCCCTATCCATACGAGGCACACCATGCATATCCCACCCCGCCACCATACCGCAAGATGCCCATACCACCATTCACTTTAGACATGAGCTAGCACATATCTATAGTTCCCATGTTCGAGAGCGCATCTACTCCCTTGATCCCTCCGCCCCATTGGATACCCTCACCGCCCACTTCTCCTCGATCCTCCACACATCCGCTACTCTCAGTTTCCCATACACCACCCACAGCACCGCACATGTGACACGGTTGGGGCATACACCCCAGAATAGATGGTACGATGAGGACTGTAGACGACTATACCGACATCTCAGAGCATAGAATATTTTGGGATCCATCACAGAGAGGGAGGTACGACGACAGATGCGAGCCCTCACATGCCGGAAGCGGCGAGCTTTTTAGGAGCAATAGGAGGCAGAGCTATTTGACCTTCTCATGAGTAGGGATTGCGCCACTGCGTGGAGGGCCCTACGCGAGCCACGCCCACCTACGCCCATAGCAGATCCTCAGACTTGACACACCTACGCCCAAAGGTTATATGACATCCCAAGATATCCACCCTATTCACGGCAGACATGGTACGACAGGCCATCCATAGGCTACAGCATGGCCGTTCAGCAGACCACACAGGACTACAGGGCGAGCACTTTATATACGCAGTCAATGTAGTTTCCCACCTGATTGCCCATCTCTTCCACCGTGCTTTGGTTGAGGGATTACCTGACTCATGGACTATGCATACCATTGTGCCTATCCATAAGTCCGACGATATGATGGACCCAGGGAACTACAGGACTATTATGATAGGCCACATCCTGGCCAAGATCTATGGGGCAATACTAGAGGCAGAGCTCAGTATGCACGTTGAGGAAGCTCAGATCAAAGCACCCGGTTAGGCAAGCTTCCATCTCACTTTTTCCACTATCGACCATATCTTCGTACTTCGTTACTTGATTTAGAGCGCGAAGGCGAGGAAGCGGAGACTGTACTGTTGCTTTGTGGATTTCCGCAAAGCCTTCGACATGGTCCCTCGAGAGAGACTACTTCGGAGACTCAAGGAGTTACGGATACCATCAGACATGCTATGGGCCATCCATGCTTTGTATGCACGAGTTCCAGCCAGGGTGCGTTGCCCCGGCGGCCTATCAGACAGCCTTGTTAGCACCATTGGTATGAAACAAGGTTTCCCTCTCTCACCCACTCTCTTTGGTCTCTACATAGACGAGATCACGGACTATATACAGCGAGCAGAAGGGCTAGGAGGAGACCTCGGAGGTACGTCAGTACACATATTATTATATGCTGATGACATTGTCCTGCATTCAGAGTCACAGGAGGGGCTACAGTCACACTTACAGGCGCTCGATACCTTCTGCATGGAGAGAGGACTCACAGTGAACCTTGGCAAGACCAAGGTCATGATCCTCCATACCTCCAAGACGGGACGACATCACGCCTCTTTCACCGCAGTTGGAGGACAGATAGAGGTAGTGGACTCCTATGTCTACTTAGGTGCCACCTTCTCGGGAAGCACAGGGGTATTCTCCATGGCACAGGCAACGAGAGATAGATTGACGCGAGGCTATGCGGCACTTGCAGGATTGGAGAGATGCTGCTTTCAGGCACATTTTAGGGGTGGCTCTTTGATACTCTAGTGACACCCGCATCGATGTACACGGCGGCAGTATGGGCACCAGGGATTACGAAGGCGATGTGGACGCGGATTGAGAGGCCCAAGGTCACATGATCTCACTCTTGCTCCGAAGCAAGGCCTTCGTTCCACACGACATTATACGAGTTGAGCTTGGCAGGCCACTAATGCTAGTGGAGGCCCTCTTTCAGAGGGTGACCTTTATTCTGAGAGTCAGAGAGCTCCCCACCAACCGACTGACCAGGCTTGCATTTGAGAGCTCTAGACATTTGGCAGAGACACAGGGCATGAAAGAGTATGGTATGCAGTGTGCACAGACCTACCGATGGTTAGCAGACCATGGCATGAGCATTACCGATCTTCCTCCTTTTCAGTATGACCTCTCTTCCCCCTACATTACCCTCTCTCGTTCGGAGAGGAACAGGATCATCCGTCAGGACCTACTACAATCTACAGATACACGTCAGGGAGACATGGATAGCATCACGGGAGCGTCTTCCCACAAAGAGGCAACACTATAGAGAGCACTTCCTGACTCTGACAGCGGATCGTTTCATCCAGAGACCACGATACATGGATACATACATGGCTCCAACAGAGAGAGTGGCCACTAGGCAGCTCAGAGTATCATCACACCAGCTCGAGATTGAGGTTGGGCGAGCGACACATACCCCTAGGGACGAGAGATTATGCAGGATATGCCGAGAGGAGGTGGAGGACGAGGAGCACTACACATGTAGATGCCAGGCATACGAGGACATCATAGACCGCTACCCACAGCTCTTCAGGGGACCCACAGAGATCAGGGCTTTATTGAAGACAGAGGACCAGCGCCCTCTAGGTCGCTTCCTAGTAGAGCTCCATTGCCGCCTTGCATCACTTCTCCAGCACCGGATCGCCATACACATGGCCCCCCAGACTTCTATTACATATTTTTTCAGACCCACAGCCACCAGAGGACCCAGCTCGATGCAAGGTGTCACATTACAAAGAGCAGAGGAGCTTAGACGACAGCGCCGACGACCGAGACCCCCACTCCGGAGAGCCCGTCCCCACCAGAGAGATATTCCAACGATTCACGCACGCCATGACATGGAGATACGAAGACGTCGGCAACGTACCCTGTCGATCTCAATGTGCAGAGCATTTTGAGGATCTCCACAATGCCTTACCCACCGATGCACTATATCCTACACCCACTCCAGGCACTTAGAACGTTATGACACCACCGAGCCTCCCCTCCCTATGCATATCATATTTGTACATCACCTATTGAGCATATACAGTGCATACCCATAGCACCCCATACCCTTGATGCCAGCTATTATCCACTCGTTTTATATTCTGTTTTGTACCC
>CM035416.1:2360405-2488208 GCA_020310875.1 Ceratopteris richardii | reverse complement strand
TATATATATATATATATATATATAATATATATATAATATATATTATATATATTATATGTGTGTGTTGTGTATCTATGTGTGTGTGTGTTTTGTGTGTGTTGTGTGTGTTTGTATGGTGTGTGAGATTAGTTATGATAATATTATATAAATTGGTCTTCCAAGGCTCACGCTCTAGGCTTCAGCAGGCAGCAGCACAGAGAAGTGCGACATCAACCACATAGGGCTGGATACGGACGAACACAACAATACGAGGAAGATATCTCATGCATCATGATAGCCCATGACCACATGATGGAGCACAGGCGCACCACAACCACCTTGGTAGCCTTCCTTCAGGAGACACTCGAACTGCCGCCAATGTACCACAAACTCCACCCACCTCCACCCATTATCTGTAGTTAGGATATACATATTCACTCCCGTCATGGGGACGTCATGTATTAGGTGGCCATTATCTGCAAAGTCAGAACCACATCTCCCCACCCACCACTACATTATCCCCACTACCTCTCCATCACCCGGTACACTATCATGTTGTTGTTTCCAGCCTTTTTCAGCCTACACAGTTTTGTGTAGCGAGTACTATTCTGTTCTATTTATTTCTACACAAGGGTTACTACTGTTGTAAATGGTTTTGTCTCATGGGCCAAGTTTGGCCTTCGGAATCTCTCTCTCTCTCTCTCTCTCTCTCTCTCTCTCTCTCTCTCTCTCTCTCTCTCTCTCTCTCTCTCTCTCTCTCTCTCTCTCTCTCTCTCTCTCTCTCTCTCTCTCTCTCTCTCTCTCTCTCTCTCTCTCTCTCTCTCTCTCTCTCTCTCCCCCTCCCTCCCTCCCTCCATACACCCCCCCACTTTCGTGGTTATCTCCACACGCATTTCACGGAGATATGTATCAGCTTTACCAGTTTTTTTTTTTCAGCACTTTTATCTTCTCTGATAAACAGAAGATACACCCATGTACATCGATTTGTCTCATAGGCCGAGTTCGGCCTCCTAATAGACGTAAAAACACTTTCTTTCTTCTCTCTCGCTCTCTCTCTCTCTCTCTCTCTGTCACACACACACACACATGATTGCTAGACTCATCCGCAGCGAGTCTTCGGTACCCCATGATATCATTAGGAAAGAGCTTGCTGCACCACCGATGCTAGTAGAGGCACTCTTCCAAACAGTATGCCTATTACACATGATCCAGAGCATGGACGCAGAGCGCATCACTTACAGAGCTTTCCAGGCATCACGCGACATGGCACTAGCCGGAGACACCTCCTCATGCTATGCACAGACACGAGATTGGCTTGCCCCCCATGGTTTTGACATAGACAGACCACCACCAGTACAGTACGTCTCCCAGGCTCCCACCTATTAGCTCTCCCACCAAGAGAGAAATAGGATCAATCGTCAGGAGATATGGCATACATACATACAGAGGACATGGATCAGCTTGGGGAGGACATTGACACCGAAAATGCTTCACTACCGTGAGCATTTTCTATGCATCTTAGACAAGGGCTTCATTGAGACTCCACGCTACATACAGACATACCTACCACACCACCTTAGAGTCATCATTGGGTAGCTTCAAGTTTCATCACATCAGCTCGAGATCGAGAGGGGTTGGGTTAGAGAAGTCCCTCGAGAGGAGAGGTGGTGCCCAGTATGCCATACAGAGATAGAGAGTGAGGAGCACCTCGTTATCAGATGCCTGGCATACTCGGACCTACAAGCACAGTTCCAGATAGAGGAGTCACTCAAGTTGTGCATGACCACTACAGACCAGCAAAGGATGGGGTGCTTCCTCATGGCTGCATATGAGAGACGAGATCAAACGCTAGAGCCTACACACCAGACACGGGTGAGTACCCAGCAGACTATTACTAAATATTTTGAGCGTGTTGGTCCACATCGGACGGACCGGCCTCCCAGAGGCATAGGGCTCACACTCCAACAGGCAGCGGCACAGAGAGTGCAACGCAGACCACATTTGGTTGGGTACAGATAACCACGACTGCACAAGGGGGATATCTCACGCATCAGGATAGCCCACGACTACATGATGGAGCTCAAGTGCATCGCCACCACTTGGACAGGCTTCCTCCAAGAAGCACTCCTACCGCCGCCGATGTACCATATACTCCACCCACCTCCACCCATCATCAGTAGTTAGGGTATACACATTCACTCCCTCATGGGTCCCCCTTGTATCAAGTGGTCATTATTTGCTGAGCCAGAGCCACGCTCCCCCAAGCACCATTATTTTATTCCCACTACCTCCTCATTACCAGCTACACCATCCTTTGTTGTTTTCAGCCTACACAGTTTTGTATTGAGTATTTTTCCTTTCCATTGCTACACAGAGATTACCTCAGTTGTATATGATTTTGTCTCATGGGCCAAGTTTGGCCTTTGGAAGATGTTAATATACCTTTCTTTCTTTAGTTCTCTCTCTCTCTCTCTCTCTCTCTCTCTCTCTCTCTCTCTCTCTCTCTCTCTCTCTCTCTCTCTCTCTCTCTCTCTCTCTCTCTCTCTCTCTCTCTCTCTCTCTCTCTCTCTCTCTCTCTCTCTCTCTCTCTACACAGGGTTACTACACTTGTACATGGTTTTTGTCTCATAGGCCAAGTTTGGCCTCCAGAAGACGTTAATATGACTTTCTTTCTCTCTTCTCTCTCTCTCTCTCTCTCTCTCTCTCTCTCTCTCTCTCTCTCTCTCTCTCTCTCTCTCTCTCTCTCTCTCTCTCTCTCTCTCTCTCTCTCTCTCTCTCTCTCAATCTCTCTCTCTCTCTCTCTCTCTCTCTCTCTCTCTCTCTCTCTCTCTCTCTCTCTCTCTCTCTCTCTCTCTCTCTCTCTCTCTCTCTCTCTCTCTCTCTCTCTCTCTCTCTCTCTCTCTCTCTCTCTCTCTCTCTCTCTCTCTCTCTCTCTCTCTCTCTCTCTCTCTCTCTCTCAGAGACAGAGTACAGCACGCGGATCGGGGGCTGTTGCCATCATATTTAGACAGGAGAAACAGAGCCGGATCCATATCATAGGAGAGACGAGGAGGCATGATACATGTGGGTCCGCATGGAGATAGCACCAGGTAGCTTGATTTACATTGCGATATGCTACTTTCCACCAGGTGGATCTCGTTATGCAGGACAGGACCTTGGAGGATCGATTCGAGACAGACTCACCATACACATCACTTTCGGACGACATACTACATTACAGCACCTTAGGTGAAGTCTTCCTTATGGGGGACTTCAATGGCCGCACCCAGTCATGTCAGAGCGAGGCATACGACATGGATCATCCACATCTTATGAGGGGCAGAGTTCCAGAGGGGAAGAGTTCCAGAGGAGATGTGCACAAGTAGAGTGTCAGCAGATATGGGTCAGGACGCCACCGGATATGGCAGACATCTTCTTGAGTTGGGTAGCAGACACCATCTCGTTATATATAACGGGATGCACCGCTGGCCAAGTTCGGGCGGACTTACTTGCTTCCCCCACGGGGGAGGTGAGAGCACAGTCGACTATATCTTGGGTACCATCTCTGGAGCTTCACTCATCCCCTCACTTAGTATTGGACCACGACCACTTGATTTACCTTTGTGAAAGCAAGATGACATCCACATCATGTATCTTATGTTTTGTCTCATAGGCCGACTTTGGCCTCTCATAGGTAAAATCTCTCTCTCTCTCTCTCTCTCTCTCTCTCTCTCTCTCTCTCTCTCTCTCTCTCTCTCTCTCTCTCTCTCTCTCTCTCTCTCTCTCTCTCTCTCTCTCTCTCTCTCTCTCTCTCTCTCTCTCTACACAGGGTTACTACACTTGTACATGGTTTTTGTCTCATAGGCCAAGTTTGGCCTCCAGAAGACGTTAATATGACCGTCTTTCTTTCTTCTTCTCTCTCTCTCTCTCTCTCTCTCTCTCTCTCTCTCTCTCTCTCTCTCTCTCTCTCTCTCTCTCTCTCTCTCTCTCTCTCTCTCTCTCTCTCTCTCTCTCTCTCTCTCTCTCTCTCTCTCTCTCTCTCTCTCTCTCTCTCTCTCTCTCTCTCTCTCTCTCTCTCTCTCTCTCTCAGAGACAGAGTACAGCACGCGGATCGGGGGCTGTTGCCATCAGTGGATCTCGTTATGCAGGACAAGACCTTGGAGGATCGATTCGAGACAGACTCACCATACACATCACTTTCGGACGACATACTACATTACAGCACCTTAGGTGAAGTCTTCCTTATGGGGGACTTCAATGGCCGCACCCAGTCATGTCAGAGCGAGGCAAACGACATGGATCATCCACATCTTATGAGGGGCAGAGTTCCAGAGGGGCAGAGTTCCAGAGGAGATGTGCACAAGTAGAGTGTCAGCAGATATGGGTCAGGACGCCACCGGATATGGCAGACATCTGCTTGAGTTGGGTAGCAGACACCATCTCGTTATATATAACGGGATGCACCGCTGGCCAAGTTCGGGCGGACTTACTTGCTTCCCCCACGGGGGAGGTGAGAGCACAGTCGACTATATCTTGGGTACCATCTCTGGAGCTTCACTCATCCCCTCACTTAGTATTGGACCACGACCACTTGGTTCTGACCATACATTTATCACATTCACACTTTCATCTCCTACTCCATTAGACCCTCCACCACCCACGGAGACATACACCACGATACACTTCACACATGAGCTCTCACACATTTATGCACACCATTTACACACCCGCCTACTCTCCCTCGATCCACTCTCACCCTTGGACACACTTACATCACAGATCACCACCATCCTACAGGACTCAGCTCTCCACATCTTCCCACACCGCACACATATACACCCTCCACGCACAGGATCCATGCCCCAGAACCGCTGGTATGATGCAGATTGTCGTGAGCTACGGAAGCATCTACGAATTTTAGAGCATAGAGGGCATATTACACACACACAGGCACAGCGTCGCATGCAGAGTCTTACTCGCCGCAAACGGCGAGAATGGGAGGAGAGACAGTATTGGGATATTTACCATTTGCTCATGAGTCGAGACAGTGCAGTGGCATGGCGACATTTGAGAGAGAGGAGATAGCAGACACCCATCCGAGACCCGAGCACTTGGCATAGCTATGCACGGAGCTTATACGAGATCCCATATCAGCCCCCCATTCCCAGGCCGCAGAGCTCACGTCCCACTACCTCTGACTTCTTCACAACCACTATGGTGGGACGCGCTATTGCCCGTCTACAGCATGGCAAGGCCCATGACCACCTCGGTTTACAGGCAGAGCACCTCATCTACGCAGGCACGACTCTCGCACCACTCATTGCCCACCTCTTCAACCGTGCATTGGTTGAAGGGTTCCCTGACCGGTGAACTGAGCACACCATAGTGCCCATTCATAAGTCAGGTGATACTATGGATCCAGCTACGTACCGGACAATCATGATGGGCCCTATATTGGCCAAGTTATATGGGACAGTACTAGAGACACAGTTGAGTACTCTCGCTGAGAGGAAGGGTATCAGGGCTCCAGGACAGGCAGGTTTTAGACGAGATTACTCTACCATTGACCACATCTTCACTCTCAGATGCCTGATCGACCAGGCAAGGGTGAGGAAGAGGAGATTATATTGCTTCTTTGTGGACTTCCGCAAAGCATTCGACACTGTCCTTAGGGAACGACTCTTCAGACGACTACTTGATATCGGAGCTCCAGAGGTGATGATATGGGGGATCTACGCCTTATACGAGAGAGTATCTGGTAGAGTCAGATGTCCAGGGGGCTTATCTGATCCACTTGCTAGCACTATCGGGGTGAAGCAAGGGTGCCCTCTTTCACCCACTCTCTTTGGTCTCTAGATTGATGAGATAGTAGACTTCATACAGCAGCAGGGAGGTGATGGCACTGAGGTATGCGGGTCCACTGTCCATATTCTTTTATATGCTAATGATATTGTACTGGTTTCAGAGTCTGCAGAAGGTCTACAGCATCATCTACATGGCCTAGATGACTTTTGCAGACACAGAGGGTTATCTGTGAACCTTGGTAAAACCAAGGTCATGATCTTTCATACATCAGCACAGGTACGAAGACATAGTTTGTTCACAGCAACATAGTTTGTTCACAGCAGCAGGTGGACCAATCGAGGTGGTCGGATCATATGTTTACTTGGGAGTGACATTTACAGCAACATCAGGGGTCTTTTCTATGTCTCAGGCAGCCCGTGACCGCATCACACGTGGGTACGCAGCACTAGCTTTGATGGAGAGAAAGTGCCACCAGGCATATTTTCACGAGCCCCGCACAAAGGGGTGGCTCTTCGACACTTTGGTTACGCCAACGCTCATGTATGGGGCAGCCATATGGGGGCCGGGATTAGCTACATCAGTATGGACAGCATTGGAGAGGCCACAGATCCTCATGATTGCCAGACTTATCCGCAGCAAGCCTTCAGTACCACATGATATCATTAGAGCAGAGCTTGCTGCACCACTGATGCTAGTTGAGGCTTTATTCCAGACAGTATGCCTATTACACAGACTTCGGAGCATGGATACAGAGCGCATTGCTTATCGTGCTTTCCAGGCATCACGTGATATGGCATTAGCGGGTGACACCTCTTCATGGTATGCACAGACACGAGATTGGTTGGCCCACCATGGTTTTGACATAGACAGGCTACCACCACTACAATACGACTTACATGCACCCACCTACTCGCTCTCTCACCAGGAGAGGAATAGGGTCATTCGTCAGGAGATATTGCATGCATACCTACATACAGAGGACATGGGTGAGCCCTAGGGATACATTGCCACCGAAAATGCTCTATTACCGTGAGCATTTTCTACATATATCGGACGAGGGCTTCATCGAGATTCCGAGATACATGCAGACATACCTACCCCACCACCTTCGAGTCGTCATTGGACAGCTCCGGGTTTCATCACATCAGCTCGAGATTGAGAGGGGTCGATCCAAGGGAGTCCCCCGTGAGGAGAGGTGGTGCCCAGTATCAGACAGAGGTAGAGAGTGAGGAGCATTTTGTTATCAGATGCCCAGCATACTTAGACCTACGACCACAGTTTCAGATAGAGTCCCCTCCATTTATCAAGTCTTGGAGAATGGGACGAGACCCCACGAAGAAGAGAGCTCTCATTCTACACTTCCCTTCAGAAGATGTAAGATCTACTTTCCTACGCAAGAGGGTGATTCTGAGAGCACTTGATGGCCCCCCCCATCTACCTTGATGATGATCTCACACCCATGCAAGTAGCACACCGCCGTGCATGCATGCCGAGAGTACACCAAGCTCGCAAAGAAGGAAAGAAGGCTTCATACAGAGATGGTCGTGTCATCATTGATGGCAAGGCCATCCCATACGGATTCGCGGCCTGTGAGACACTCGAGGAGATACACCTTGCAGTTTGGAACTGCAATGGAGACCTATGGACACACCCAGAGAGGTTGGAAGAGGTGCGCAAAGGCAAAGACATCATTATGCTCACAGAGACACATGAGAGCCCGGACCGGGGCCTACCTCGAGTCCACGGTTTCCAGTGGGAGTCCACATACAGAGAGTGTACACGTCAGCATATCACCAGAGGATCAGGAGGAGTAGCCATACTCTTCAGAGATGGACTTCAGAGCGGGATACAGATAGTCACACGTGACTCACAGGCCAGATATCTTTGGATTCGACTCCAGCTCTCACAGGAGCGGATCATCTTCATAGCTTTATGCTACTTTGCTCCCTCTAGCTCGCGATTCGCTATCATAGATCGAGAGGAGGACTCACCATACACTTGCTTGTCAGAAGAGATTACAGAGTACTCAGCACTAGGGGAAGTCTTCCTTATGGGAGACTTCAATGCCAGGACAAGCAATGATCAGTGTGAGATATTTGACCCAGAAGACCCACAGATACTACGTACCATAGAGGATGAGTCTACAGCTCGAGCTTCAGCTGACTCTACACACACTCATTATGGCACTCACTTACTCAGACTAGGCTCTCGACATAATCTCGTTATCTATAACGGGATGGCTCAGTGGCCTACCTCGGGAGGATTGACATGCATGCCACACTCAGTCACAGATGGCAAGGGAAGTTCAGTAGATTACGTCATGGGATCTAGAGAGGCCATTCACCTACTTACCTCATTCACCATCCCACCTATACCCATTGGGGCCGATCACGCATACCTCGCTCTCTCCCTCAAGGGAGACACCCCTACACGCACACCCGCAGCACGCATCCCACACACCACCATCCACTTCACACACAAGCTAGCTCACATATATGCGGCCCAGTCGAGAAGGGTCTTCTCTTGCTTCACCCTGACACTCCACTATCCCTACTCACCTCACAGATAGCATCAGTTCTTCAGACATCCGCCATCAGCTCCTTCCCACACACCATCCATTCTGGTCACACACCTCCCCCAGGGACTATGCCACAACATCGTTGGTATGATGAGGAATGCAGAGATACCTACCGCCGACTACGAGCTCAACGAGCATTGGGAGAGATCACAGAGAGACAGGCCACAGGACAGATGAAGACTCTCACATGTCGGAAGAGGCGAGCCTTTGAGGAGGCACAGATGCTTGAGCTATATCATCTCTTTATGAGTATGGACAGTGCTGCAGCATGGCGTACCCTACGAGAGCCACGCCCGACCACACCTATTGGGGACCTACACACATGGCATGATTATGCTCAGAGATTATATGAGGTGCCTGGGTAGCCTCCCATTCCCCAGCCACTTGAGCCTCTCCCTACTAGTTCTTCTCTTTTCACAGCAAAGATGGTTGAGAGGGCCATAGGACGACTGCGACATGGACGTTCGACAGACCATACGGGATTGCAGAGCGAGCACCTCATATATGCATCCTCCACTATAGCCCCGTTGATTGCACATGCCTTCAATCGGGCTATAGGGGAGGGCTTCCCAGAGGAGTGGACTAGGCACACCATTGTGCCTATCCACAAATCTGGCGACACCCTGGATCCAGGGAATTACAGGACCATCATGATTGGCCACACCATGGCCAAACTATACGGTGCCATACTTGAGGCAGAGCTCAGCTCATATGCAGAGACTGAGGGGCTACGAGCACGAGGCCAGGCAGGTTTTCGGCGAGCTTTCTCTACTATTGATCACATCTTCATTTTGCGCTGCCTCATTGATGGGGCAAGGGTGTGGAAGAAGAGACTATATTGCTGCTTTGTGGACTTCTGCAAAGCTTTCGATACAGTGCCACGAGAGAGGCTCTTCCAACGCCTTCAGAGCTTGGGAATACCATCAGGGATGATTTGGGCCATCTATGCACTCTATGCGGAGGTGACCGGGAGAGTACAGTGTCCAGGAGGTATGTCTGAGGTCATTGCTAGCACCATCGGTGTTAAGCAAGGCTGCCTGCTCTCTCCCACTCTATTTGGTCTCTACATCGATGAGATTGAGGACTACATTCTCCGAGCTGGAGGAGAGGGTGCAGACCTCGCAGGTACACCTGTCCACATTTTATTATATGCCGATGACATTGTCTTGATTTCAGAGTCACCCGATGGATTACAGCGCCACTTGGATGCCCTCGATGAGTTTTGTACACAGAAGGGCTTGACAGTAAACCTTGGCAAGACCAAGGTCATGATCTTCCACACCTCCCCCTTGGTGAGGAATGGAGCAGGATTCACAGCCAGCGGTGGACAGATTGAGGTGGTCACTTCCTATGTCTACCTCGGAGTCACATTCACGAGCTTACCTGGCCCCTTCAGCATGAGACAGGCAGCCACCGATAGACTCACACGAGCATATGCGGCTTTAGCCATGTTAGAGCGGAGATGTCACCAGGCACACTTCCAGGAGCCCCGCACGAAGGGGTGGCTATTTGACAAACTAGTCCGACCAGCTATGATGTATGCTGCGACAGTTTGGGCCCCAGGCCTCACAGCCACCCAGTGGAGTGCGATCGAGAGGCCCCAGGTACGTATGATCTCGCGACTATTTCGCGGGAAACAGTCGGTACCACATGACATCATCAGGGCAGAGCTAGCTGCACCACCCATGGTAGTAGATGCACTATTCCAGACTATCTGCTTTATTCAGAGGATGAGGGAGCTCCCTACAAACAGACTCACACGCAGAGCTTTTGAGGCATCTATACAGATATCAGAGTCAGGATATGAGAGAGCTTGGTACACTCAGGTTAGAGTATGGCTTGATAGTCATGGGCTTGATATGGACAGATTACCGCCTTTTCAGTACGACCCAGACTCACCTCACATCCACCTCTCCCGTCATGAGAGGAATGTTGTGTTGAGACAGGATCTTTGGCAGCGCTACATTAGTCAGACATGGCACACACCACACATGGGATCGAGACTATTGCACTATCGAGACCAGTTCTTAGACATCCTAGCAGACGGTTTCATCCGGCGGCCATGTTACATGGATACTTACATGCCTCATAGCTCGAGGGTAGCGATTGGCCAGTTGAGAGTCTCATCACATAGACTAGAGATTGAGACGGGCAGAGCCGCAGACATTCCCAGAGAGGAGCGGGTATGCAGGGTTTGCAGAGTAGAGATAGAGGATGAGGAGCACTTTGTATGCAGATGTAGCGCATATGATGGCATCAGAGGTAGATACGGGACTCTATTTACAGGGCAGCCCACCCTCCGAGAGATCATGGACTCTAGAGACCAGCGACAGCTCGGGCGATTCCTACTAGAGACACAGAGTCACAGAGATTCCCTACTCCAGCCTACTGTAGCAGCCCATACAGGAGGGAGACAGAGTCAGCTCACTGAGTTCTTTATTCCACGACGTGCTGCAGCCCTCCCCCCCTCAGCCCACACACCGAGAGGGGTGACTCTTCTGCAGGCTCAGGCTGCTCGAGCTAGGAGACGACCCCGTGCTAGAGGATATCGGGCCCCGAGACATCACCGACATCAGATTGCAGAGATCCAGGCTCGTCACCATGGCGCCATGGAGGAGAGACGATTCCAGATGATGGCTGATCCCGTTGCAGCTATCACGATGGCCATGACTCCACCTCCACCTATGTATCACATCTTACACCCGCCCATTAGCACAGGATGGAGCTAGTTAGTCGTTTCAGATGCATTCCCATGCTTGTTGTACTACCCCTTTGCATATAGACTGCCATAGATATCGCACTCCATACACCCCCCCCTTTCATGGGTATCTCCACACGCATTCCACGGAGATATGTATCAGCTTTACCAGTTTCTTTTTCAGCACTTTTATCTTCTCTGATAGACAGAAGATACACCCATGTACATCGATTTGTCTCATAGGCCGAGTTCGGCCTCCTAATAGACGTAAAAACACTTTCTTTCTCTCTCTCTCTCTCTCTCTCTCTCTCTCTCTCTCTCTCTCTCTCTCTCTCTCTCTCTCTCTCTCTCTCTCTCTCTCTCTCTCTCTCTCTCTCTCTCTCTCTCTCTCTCTCTCTCTCTCTCTCTCTCTCTCTCTCTCTCTCTCTCTCTCTCTCTCTCTCTCTCTATATATATATATATATATATATATATATATATATATATATATATATATATATATATATATATATATATATATATATAATTGTAAATTAATTGTGGATCCATAACCCCTATTTGCTATCACAAGAAGACTCTTACAGAAAGAGGGGCTTGCGGGAAGAAAGAGGCTTGAGCTTGAGGAAGGCGAGGTAAAAGAGAAGAGGGAGCATGAGCCTCGGAGTCCCAAGGTGGTACAGTTCGTTTGGAATTGTCCAGTTATTATGTATAAGCCATAAACATTAATAATTACACATAGCTTGAGAGCTTCCAACTCACAAGTGACCAAGGAGTAACAATCAACAAGAGACTGTGATATATCATTACAAATCATGAACATTGAATATACATTATGGAGTCCCAAACATGTAATTATAAAAATGCTCAAGAGTGAACTCCAAAGATAAACTCATTGTTTAAAGCAGCTTAAGGCTAGCTTAGCCTCATGCCTTGGTTGAAGAAATTTATATGACCACAAAAGTGTTCACATAGACTTCAAAAAAGTGATTTGTATGGTATAAGATAAGTTGCATACATAAGAAATATATATGGATATAGGCCATGAACAGTACGTTGATTGGTACGTTCAAAATGTATGGTATGTTCCATACCATACCAGAGGGTTTGGTACGTGAATTTCTCCAACCAGGATGGGACAAAATGACCCTAAGCCAATATTAACGCCCCTCAGTCCGTCACTGGACCCAGGCAGTTCTTTTTTTCCATACAAGCCATAGGGAATGTACAGTACGAGCACTATTACAAACTGCTTCATATGCATACAAATAGCAATCATGGTTTAAATGCATGTTTGGGAACAGGTTTTTCAAGTAGATGAGTCATTGTCAGGACACTATGGAATAATGCACTAAAATTTTCTGGATGTATTGTAAAAGTTGTATTTTGATAAATGCAATTATGGTAAAAATCAATCATCTAGTTAACTTGTTGATTAAAACTAACCTTCTATTGATTATACTTGAAAACAATGCCCTTTTATAGAGTTCTGACACATATATTTCATGAAAATGTGCATGCCATCATGCAAAACCAGCATGAAATCACCACAAAAACCAGAACACAGTTTGGATTATGCTCAATTATTTCCTCAAAAACAAAAAACAGACATGCAAACCATTGAGTACAGAAGGGACAAGGTTATGTGCTTGCTTACTCCTGAGCATTCACAGGATTGGTTTGCACCTTCTTTAATGCTGCATGGAGGGCACTCAACAACAGATACTGCTCTCATACAGTAGATGTATTGTGCTGCAGAATTCATGTTGGGAGGCCAGCTACTGGTGCATAAATGCTCGTAAAAAGGTAGAGATTCGTTTGGGCAAAGCAAACCAGGTAAGATCTCACTATGGATCTGAAAGCTCTTTGAACAGACACAGAAACCTTGCATGGAAATATCTCTGGTGACATTATGTGATGCTTGCATGGATATATTGGCATTGCCTGTCTGATGATAATATGTTAGACCTTCCTTGCTCATATTCTGAAAAACTTCAAACCAATCCTTAGGCTTTTGCAACTTGATTCCCCCTGCTGATATGATGGAGTCCCCTGGCTCCAAATATCCTGCCAATGGTGAGTCTTCATTGATGGTTGAAACCTGACAATAAAGATCATTCCATTCTATCAACATTTGACAACTGACATATGAAACCATATATCATATCCTTACCATTAAGGGTTTGTTTACCATACCAAGTGAAGGAATGATCGACTGAAAAAATAATAAGGAAAGAAAACAAGCAGCACAACACTGCAACAATAGCTTAATTAAAAACCAGAGGAAAGGCTTCTGCATATACTGATATAGAATATTGAAAACTTGTGTGCTTCAAGAGTCATACAGCTGCATTGTGCCAGATCCCAGCGCAATAGATACGCAGACTCCGAATAGGAGACAAGACTTGTAAACTTTCTTGATTGAGAGCAACCAATGCTCCAGGAACAAGGCATGCAAGAAAAACAGCAACATGTTCAATAGGTACTCCCTCACTATTGAAGTCCAGCATTGAACCTGCATCAAGTGTCATGAGGGCCTTGTAGCAGAAGAAAAGATTCAAATTTGATAATGCTTATTTCATATCCAACAGCATCAGCATTTCAAGCATGTATATCCCAAACCGAATGACGACAAACCCAGAAGTCAACATCCATTGATGAAGTGGTCCTAAAAAGAATAACAATAGTCATACCTTGCAGCAGCTAATGCATGGCCAAGCTCATGAAATCCCACTGCAATTATAATCCCCAGCACCATGTAAGGAAGATTGTTCCAAGGCATATTCACCCCCGGAATCTACAATCAAATACCAGAACAACAAAATATTCTTCTTAAAAATGGGTACAGAGTTCAGATTATCAGATTACTTTCTCTTGTGAGTCATTAAACTCAAATTCCAAACACTTTTTCAAACTAGGGTGTAATGTCACAAAGGAATCCAAAAAGGAACAACGCTTAAATAGGATGCTATAGTAGGTATATCTTTAACTGACAAGATCCATTATCCGATCAGAACCAACATCCAGAGAATGGTATTTGTGAGTTAGATATGCAAATTACTCTCATACATCACCAATGTGCTATAAGGCTTCAAGCATCACCTATATCTGCATCGGAAACTAGTATAGATAAACAAACTGGAGATTTAAATCCGACACTGGAGCAAAAATCAGATCTATGTAGGAACATAAGTACCTTTGCAAATATCTAGTATGAGCTTAAGTTCTATACATGTGCTAAAATAAAATCCGTTTACAATATACTTAGGGATATCTTGCCATATATACCATACATACTAATCATTTAGTTCAAGCATGGTATACATTAAATACTTTGGGTTTCCAACTCTTAAAAATAACAGTAAATATTCTATCGGCCAAATAAGTCATTCCATACACCCTGAATTCATATTTTGTGAGTTCAGAAATTAGACTTTCCAAGCCTTCGCTCATGCATCATTAGTGGAGATAAAATGAAATCTCTCTCAAGAAAATGGAAAAGCTTAGAAAAAAGTTTTCAAGCCTTCTCTCATACAATGATAGTTGGATTATCATGATTAAGAATGGTCAGCCAGAGACAGGCCTATGAGACAACACTGTGGATCTACATATTGCATACTCAACCCCATGATTTCCAATGTCATTATGAACACCCTAGGAAATAAAAGACCTCATGTTTCACCAAAAAATACCTTCATATGAGACATTTTTCTTTCATGCTCCAAATAAAGAGAGGATGGAGATGTAAGATAAGAAGGTATACAAAAGGAGGATCCTTAGGGCCTTTATTTCCAATGACCTCCCACTTGAAGGATCAATGAGGCTACTTTAAGCTTGAGCACCTGTAGAGGAAGTTCTTGTTCTCTTGTGCTCGAGGTGGGTCCTTTTACTCGAGCACTCAGGCCTTGTAGACTCACTCCGCTTGTCCACCCTCTGGGACAAGACCAGAGCCTCTCATCTAACTCCTAGAACTGAACTGCTGAAGCTTGAGGGCAGCGACGCACTTCACTCAAATATCTTCCCTTCGCTTTGTACTCTCCTTCTCTCTTTGTCGTGACAAGATATCACCTATCTCCTCTATGATATCTTTGGTACTCAAAGTCCTTTCCTTGTATTACATAAGCTGCCTCTTCCAGACGGTTACTCCACGACTCTATTACCTCACTCTTACTCTGACTTGCACTTTTCAAGGACCTGTCAAGTCAGTTACTCTGCCAGATCCAGTACTCTGGTCTCCACTCTCTTTCCCAACTCTCTTTCTCTGCTCCACCGCTTCTGGTGGGTCCTCAGCTTGTAATGGCTGATCGTCCACTTACTCTTCTTCAAGACTCGTAGTCTTGCCTTGGACGAACTTGGGACTTCGGCTAATTTGAGAAATTGGTCCAATTCTGGGAAAATTAGTCCATAGACCAATTTGTGAAATTAGTCCATAGACCAATTTGTGAAATTGGTCTCTTCTGCTGCCTTAGACCAATTCTGAAAATTAGTCTCTTCCTGCAATTAGACTCCACTTACACTGAGAATTTAAGAATACATAGGTTACCAAAAAAAATTTGTAGGGCCCTAATTTAGGCTATAAAGGTTGCCCGCCACTGCTTCACTCTTCGTCTCGGAGAGTGCCTTGCTGTGTAATGTATAATGCTGTTGTTTTTTCTTTTTTTTTTTTTTTACTGAATTGAAATATTGTAAGTGAAAAAAATCAACATACAACAAGAGCGTAAAAGGGAGGAAAGTTAATACATAGGGGGGAGAGGGAGGGAAGGGTTGCGGAGATGGAGGTCGTGGGATAGGGTATAGGCCTGGGAGTGTACGTAACCAAGTGAAGATGCATGGGAGTACATACAAAATTTGCTAGCTCCTTTGTTCGTTTGGACTACAAAGCATTTTCTCTTATCTAGCATTGAATGTCAGAGGAGCTTATGGTATGGGTATGGCTTGGAGGTCAAGAAACACAAGAGTCCATCACACATTGACAAATTACTAAATGAGAGCTTAGCCTTCATATTCCTTAGCATAAAGTAGATTTGAAGTTGCATAGGAATGGAGCAATGGCCAAAGCAGCCGGCTTCTCCTCAAAGGCTTCCTTGCACTTCTCAATCAGTAGTTCTTCAACAATACCTGAGAAGGTCGGTACTCCAGTAGGTAGGACAGGAGTAAGAGTGCCATCGCTGAAGATAACATCTCCATGGTCAGTACAACACCTGGGAATTTGAAAAGGGTTTGAAAAAATCAAGTACTTGTAATTCCATGTGATCGGGCTCAGTAGAAAAGGGAACTAATAAGAATGAGTGAAGTCCCATATCCGTGAGCTGAACCTCTGAAAACAAGTGCTGAAGTGTCTCCCTTTTCTATGGTATATTCGAATGGGCTTGTATTAAGATGCCACTGTCCCCACGCGAGGCATTGGTGAATGCAGATGTACCCTCGGTCACATCCCTAGAGAAGAGGGCTTCTCAAGATACGAATTCTGATCATGTGGCCTCATTGCTAACCTCATCACTATCATCAACATCTGCAGCCGATTCATCCTCAGAGGAGACGGGAATCTGTTCTACTTCTGAAGCAAGTTTTTTAACCTTGGAGATTGCTTCAGAAGTAAGTTTTTTAACTGTGTTGGATGCTGATGGGACCTCCTCGGTTTGTACTTCATGTTCAACTTCAGTTTGACAATGGGTTGGTACAGCACACGATTCCATCAGTGGTGGACTTACAAATAGGCGGCAAAATTTGTAGTTGGAGCTAGACGATATGCGAGCTTCGGGATCGAATTGTATATGGGGTCAGATAAATTGGGTAAGATCCTATTGGATGTTGATTGATGATTGGAGGTGTGACTTTGGATATCCTGGACGAATCGATACAAGGGCGGATTCTGCAGTTATTCTCTATTATGAATTTTGGAGTGAATATGGAGCAATTCACTACGTTGGCAAGAACTATTTGTTGGAGAGTCAGTATAAGGGCAAAAAAAAATGTTTAGAGAGATGAGAAAATAGGTGCGAAGGGTAATAGGCTTGAAGTTAGAAGGGCCCAAATCACGAAGAGGAAGGAGCAATATGTGATTGTAGGACGAATTCTGACACAAGGCGTAAGACTATGAATCGGGTGAGTGTAGGATTGCAAAGGCATGGAGCAATAACTCACGCAAATTCTGGATGAGGACATCTTCCAATTGAGGGTGAATTCTATGACAAGGACGATTCTATTGATGGAGAAGTGATTTCAAATGAGGGCGAGTTCTATTGAACTATGAGGACGACTTTAGTTGTGGATTGGGATTTCAAGCACGAAGGCAAATTTAGCCTTTGCCAGTAATTCTCCGAGCGTGGCTGACTGAGAAAAAGGGATTGACACGTGGAAGGGCATAGGATGATTTAGAACAAACATTGGGGAGAATTTTATTCAATTGTGTGGCACTGGCAACCCTTGGGTGAAAAATTATAAGCGATGACTTTGATAAATAGTGGAGGCAATTCTTATATGGCAATTGGAGTGTAGAAGGTTTGAGTTCAATTACTGAGAGATGGCGAATTTCAGCTCCTGGGTCTCATGGTTTAGAAAAGTGGCATATAAGGCGATTAGAGTTCGAATCAAGCTCTTGGAGAGGGTAGAGGTCTTCTATGATAGACAGATCAAGGATTAATTTGTTGAGGGGACACGTGTTGAAGTTGCACTTGTGCCTGAGTCTTCTGACTCTATCATTTTTATATCCCCTCTAATAGCATCCCATAAATTTTGGTTCATGAGATAGATATTTGAGTTTGGTATGCTTCACTATGGAACTCGTGTTAACAGTTGTATAAAAAATGATATAAATATTGAAGACTTAAAACAATAGTCTTGTAGCCTTAAAAGTTTACAACTGCATAAATGATGTGGCAGTAATAGTGAGAACAGAAATTCTTCAACTTCATATTTGCCCAAATGACAAATCTCTAAAGTACCTATCTCCTCCCGTACGAAAATGCACTCCAAACTTGAATGCTGACGTGATTTCCTTATAAGACTAACATAACCAGGTTAGGCTTATAAGGAAATCACGTTAATCTTCTGATATCTGACCATAGTTCTAAATGACGTGATTTCCTTATAAGACTAACATGACCAGGTTGATCTTCTGATATCTGACCATAGTCCGAAATGACGAGCTGCACACTGACCTAATGATTTAAGACCCGATGTCTTGGAAAAACTGATGAACCCACTATTCTCTGACACACCACCTTGACCTGATGTGCCTGAACTGAAGCTCTGACAAGTTGTTCAAACGTGCAAGTTGTACCTGCTAAAAATACTGACAAAACTGGTGCATGCTTGATGACATGAGCTGAGAACCTGAGCGATCTTAGTAACAAAACTGAGCTGAACTAAGATAATGGACGATCACTGACTGAGGCTGACTTTGCAAAGATCTAAGAACTCTGAAGACCTCACACTAACGAAGTGAAGACGACTCCAAATCTGACACATCTCATGATGATGCCTCTGATGATGAGCACTAAACTGCTGTGATGAGACTGACAAACTGAAGCTGACCCTTGTTGCATAATTATCTCCTGGTTCACTGATTACTCCCGCTGTGACATTGAAAGAGGCTCAGAAGACAACTATCCCAGAGCGTTCTGCTGTTCTGATGCCAAACTGTTGGTTTTCAGAGACACATCAGAGATACTCAGAGAGAAAAGTGGACACCAGAGATCAGAATAAAAATATTCTATTGCTAATTCGATAATGATTACAATGATTGATGATAGTTATATAAACAAATAAAAAGCTACAATCATCAAAAGGTACATAAAAACAAAAAAAACACCCATTGCATGAAAGTAAAAAAAAGCATATACGTAAAATCATAAAATAATTAAAAAGCCATTAAAACTCAAAAGCTACGAGCAAAAACACGTGTAAGAATAGACATACAAAAATAACATGAAATAAAGAAAATAAAATGAACAAAAAATAAAAATAATCTAAACATATAAAAAATATAAATTCTTTCCTAGTGAAAGTTCACATACTCAAAAATATAAACACACAAACATATCCTACAAGAGATCATCTCTTGCTAAACTCATTCTTCACACGAGTATCGTTGTTGATGAAGCTAACCAATGAAGCTGCCTTATTGTTGAAGGCAAAATCCAATCCAAATTCCCAATGTCTTTGAGAATACCATTTAACCAATGAGCCATGCAAAAGCAAACAATGATGTGAGGGTACAAATTTTCAATAATTGCACCTCAAGCTCTATTTGTGGGCTCCCCATCTCCTACAACGCAAACTACGTTTGATGGCCCCACAATCTCTATTGCACTTGCCAACTTTGCACCACGTACAACAGCTTATTTTCCTATCTCGAATGTATCATGTGATTAGATGAGGTACGTCTCCCCGCGAGAATAAACCACCACTCCATAGATAGAGCATCGTCGGACATCACCAGTCCATCCATGAGCAATCATACTCCATTTCTTTCCATGATTTTTGTATGGTCTCGCATGCGGCTTTGACAATCTTCTTTCCTTTCTCCAATAAAGTGATGTGCAAGCTCTCGGAAGATGGAGGCACATGGTGTGCTCCATACTCACCAATCTTCTTTACAATGTCTTTGAAATATGGTGATATATGGAAAAAGTTAAACAAAAAAGATTTATATGTGATGGGTTATGGAAGTAAGTGAACTTGAAAATTTGAACACTAAAATACCAAATTTTGAAATGGAATGAAGATTCGATTCTTATTTAATACTGAGTCACATTGAAAGCTATGTGTGTGTGAGAGAAAAAATGTGCCACTTCCGTGTCCACTTCCACCTTCAATACGAGATTACAATTCTCATGGAGTGTTTGTTGACGTGATTGACGTACATAGAGTATTCCGGATGGTGTGGAAAGAGGAGTAAGAGTAGGAGTGGAAGTACAAGTAGGACTAAGTAGGATGTGGATGTACAAGTAAGAGTAAGAGTAGGAGTGGAAGTACAAGTAGGGGTAGAAACCGGAGCCGATGAAGATGATGCTCTTGAAGAAGATGGCATAAAAGACCTCACAAACCATTGGGTCAATACGAGCTTGTGAGGCACGACGAGCATGAACTTGGGCATCACTAATAGCAACTTTGTTGAATAATTCTTGCTTCTTCTCCATAGTGCCCAGGCACAGCGGAAACGGTCGATACCGACTGGTCGGAAACGGAGTTTCGAAGTTTCCAAAAATTTGGAAACGGCAATATATATATATATATATATATATATATATATATATATATATATATATATATATATATATATATATATATATATATATATATATATATATATATATATATATATATATATATATATATATATACACACACTATGCAAACACTCATACGATCAACTTTTTGACATATCTCCAATAGGGATTTGGAGCCATATATAATATTCCACTAGACTCTAGAGAACTTGCAGAGTACGTACATAATGAATATTAGACTTTCGTGATAGTTAGACTGATAATGAATGATGTATGCAACATACATACATAGAGTGCACACATTACATAGTACATACATACATAGAGTGCACACATTACATAGTACATACATACATAGAGTGCACACATACTACATAGTACATACATACATATTACATACATATTGATATTACATACATAGATAAGGTGCTCCATGTATAACACTGGACACACACAAATTATAATGTACATACATAATACATATCACTACATAGTACATCATACATGTCATACATAGATCATAGATGATAGATCATATCATCATATTACATACATGGCACATGCATACTCCATAGTGCATACACACATGCACTCATACATGTATAGTAGCATAGTATATACATAAAACTATATACATACGTATACAATGTACATACATGCATTCATACATGTATACATGTATGAATGCATGTATATGTGTGTGCATATACTATATATGTATGTGCATTCTGTACACTATACATACTACGTACTACACATATTACATACATACTATATACATACATATTACACTAACAATGTATACATATTATTATATAGATGATACATTATACAGCACATAATATACCTTGAAGTTTGAGACGAGAGCAATGAGCCCACCTCCCAAGTCCTCCTTTGAACCCACCCCCTCTCTCTCTCTCTCTCTCTCTCTCTCTCTCTCTCTCTCTCTCTCTCTCTCTCTCTCTCTCTCTCTCTCTCTCTCTCTCTCTCTCTCTCTCTCTCTCTCTCTCTCTCTCTCTCTCTCTCTCTCTCTCTCTGTGTGTGTGTGTGTGTGTGTGTGTGTGTGTGTTGGGAAATTTTTTGAGCTATTGAAAAAAAAAACGACCGAGAAACACCGTGTAACACCGTGTCTGGGCACTATGTTCTTCTCCGAAGAGATTGCGGAACAAAATATTACTTCATGTCCACATTCATGAGTGAGTAAGTGAACTTGTGGTTTAATGAGCTGAGACGAGGGTTATTTATGCTTGTGTATAGGGCTAAAGAAGCTTCTAGATGTCCTTAAAAAAAGACTGCTCCACCTCAATTCAAAAACTGGATTTCAAAGTTTGAATTTGACTTCAAAAAAAGATCCCACTTTTTCCCAATTTCAGTGGCGCCCGTCCTTGACAATCATAGTCACATGAAGATGTCCCCGGAACGTGTCCCTGGGACGAATGTCTTGGGATGGTTGGCATCCGCAAATGGAGCCCGCCTCCAATGAGGTGGGAAACAACGTCCCAGGTGTCTAGGAGCCAGGGATGCATCCCCACATCCCCCCTGTTACTTTGGTTTATAGAGCTGAAAGCACATATGCAAAACTCTTGCGCACAACACTACATTGCAAAACCTCCCATAGCATGACTTCAAGTGCCTGGGATGCCAAGAATACTGACAAACTTCTCCTCTGGCCTTCATGAACCTACAAGAAAAACCTGAGGACTTGAAACACTCCTCACATACTTTTAACTATATTAATTGCAAGAGGAAAAATATCTAGCTGTATTCTTGATAGACAACAAGAGATAAAATCAACACCAAAAGGCACATTTGCGGTCTAAAAGTATGCTATGTAAAAGTCAGAATGTGACTCTCAAAATTACACAGGAAATGGAAAGTTTCTGGACTTAAGATTAACTGCATGAAGCCCATTGACTTCACAAAACTGCACCATTCCACAAGTTGCTCCTTAGCTAACTTTTCTCATTATTTATTTCTTGATTTGTTTATCCAGTGAAGAATTTAGTCTCAGAAATGATCCGTGTACTTGAACTCTTGTTGAATTTTCTCTTTTGTAGTGTTTTGAACAAAGAAACTAGTTGGAACAGCAATAGCACATGCATGATTGGCGAGAGTACCACTATTGTGAGAACTTGTCCTGAAACGTATACACTTTCCATTCCTGTCTTTTGAGTCCATGTGTTTATTACCAGGCCTGCTATCCAAAGAAGCATCTGATAACAACAATTAATGTGATTAAAAGAATTACATTAGTTTATTCAGTGGTACTACAAACTCAGTCAAACATCAAAACTAACATACAAACATACTGTCACAAAGTCAAAAATGTTCAAATGCCTCGTCTTATAAATGAGAGAGAGAGAGAGATTAGAAAAATGAGGGAGGAGGACAAGAAGGAGAAGGAGAAGAAGAAGAAGGAGACGGAGAAGGAGAAAGGAGAAAAGAGAGAAAGGGAGGAAAAAAATAGGGAAGGGAATGGAAGTGGAGAGATGCAGAGAAATAGAGAAAGTAGTTGAAATAGCAGGAAAAGAATGAAACTATTGCATCACAGCCTACAGTATATTTTATTACTTTGAAACAAAAGATAATCTTGCATGGGGGTACGAGATGTTTTGAATATATGCTCTATAAAGTCAAAAATAAAACAGCCCTATAATATATTCCCTTATGAATAATGATCATTTGAATAGACCATCAGCATGACTTACTACTACTTAAACACACATGGATATTCCATGGCTGCAAAATATTGCATGGACAATGACAGGGGTTCCAATTATAAATGATGCCTCAAGAAGCTGCACAATAATCTTAATGCATCATTCCTTTGCAGACACTACTGGTATGCATGGCTCAGAAAATCACTATTAGATGCATATCTTACGAGACTGAATTCCACCACCATCAACAACAGCCCAAATCCAACTCCAAAGGTAAACCACACCTTCAGAAACCTATTGGAAACACAAGAATTCCTGAGTTAGCAAACAAAAGAGTTCTCATATCATAAAACAAGTTATGAACAGTCCAACTGAATTCCATAAAAATTTGCACAGTTGGATCTCAAGAAAAGAAAGTTGCTTTATCAACATACTAGAACCACTGTGCTGCATGACAAAGTCGGAAGGCATACATGTGCCCCCTAACAAGACCATTTTAATCATTTGAGTGCAAGGTAAGAAAACTAGCCAACATTGACTTAACGGTAAAACCAACTTGAATCATGATTGATAAAACTGTCTAAAGCTGGAATGCATAAGTTCAGGAAGATGGAAACCACGAGAGCAATCAGAAAGAAAAGAACATATACCGATGTCTTCAAAAGGCCAAAGTTGGTCCACGAGACAACAGACAAATGTATGGGTATGTTAGCAGTCATCACAAAAGACTGAAACAAATTAGAAAGGTAGGATGACTGCCAACAGAGTAAGGATCGATAATGAATAGGGTTTGTGGAGGTATTTGATACAGCACGTCGGTATGAACATTGGTGAGATCTGTGGTTCAGAATGCAAGATGGAAGTGCAACTGACTATATGCTAGATGAAGTACAATCATGAATGCACCAGAACCCTGATTACATCCAATGTATTCAAGTGGGTGGAGGATACAAATCATACAACACAAGGAGGGATCTGCAATGTAAAAGAGTCCAGGTACAAGTAGCCCCTGTGGACTGTGAGAGTTATATATTGTATAATCTGATCCTCTACATAGCCTCTTAATGTCATACAGAAGCTCTAAATCCAGGTCTCAGTCATCACCTGACACTATGTACTTTCTCTTAGCCCATCCTAAAAAAAATCTGCACAATTTTTAAAAAATAAAAAACCATACGAGAATCAAGGGAGTGATTTAGACCACTGCCCACAATTTTTATGTTTCTATTTCTTTAATAATGCATGGTTAAATGCTGCAGCCTGCTTTTTGATTTGTACACGAATCTTGGTTCAGACTAACCTTGGAAGAGTTTGAAGCTTTCATTTTTTGGCAAGTTCCCTTGAAACTTGGCCTTGAGTGGTTCAACTTCCAAGCTTACTACTTTGAAGTTTGACTCCTGAGCCATCAGCCATGGATCCTTGAGTAGAGCTTCTTATGACACTTCAAAAATCATCAACAAAACTTGCAATCAAGTGCCCATGATCCTTTTGCTCGAAGCATTACTAAACTTTTGTCTCCACAATAAATCTTTCATGGAACCACACAAAAGACCCTCGATCTTAAGAGACCCACCCTTTTTTGAAATTAGTAACAAACATAAAAGCAAATAAGATAAAATAAAAACAAATAGAAAGATAAATAAGACCCACAAAAATGAGAATATCAAAATTTGACATAAAAAAGAAAAAAAAATCCATTAACAAAAAAATAATAATAATAATAACTACTTCCAGAGAAGAAAAAGAAAAAAGTTATTATTTGCCCAAAAAAACACACACGCACGTGTAATACATAATACATACACAAATGAAAAAAAAATCTTAACAAAAAACAACACAAATGCACATACAAACACAAACTCACACACCCGAACACAAACATACAATGAGTTAGCTATTGGAGTATGCAAATGTAAGGAGGATCTCATAGATTCACAATGAAGTTCCTTCCACACCCCATCCATGGATTTTATATATACCAGAATGAATCCAGGCAAACCCCAAATTCACTCTCCAATGAAAGTGCAACTATAAGCTCATGGTAGTCAACCACAAGATTATATAGCATATCAGCTCCATTATGCATAGTATCGACTCAATACTATGACATCCCCACTAACGTCATCAATGCCCAATAGTGGGTATAGAACTCATAATGAATACATGCTCACACATGCACCCCACAATGCGCACACACCACGAGCATGAACTCACAAGAAGCTTTGCGAACTAAGTTTCTATCACTTTCAGAAGTGATGGGCAAACTCAGCCATAATGAAGCCTAGCACAAAACGCAAACAAAAGATAGGAAAAATTACGAAAAATGCATAGCTAATAGGGTATACACACCTATCAACCGGTCGTAACTCGGACAAAGAATCCACAAGTGAAAACTGCATGTCCGCTAATACGACAATCATATATACCAGAATGAATCCAGGCAAACCCCAAATTCACCCTCCAATGAAAGTGAAACTATAAGCTCATGGTAGTCAACCAAAAGACTATATAGCATATCAGCTCCATTATGCATAGTATCGACTCAATACTATGACATCCCCACTAATGTCATCAGTGCCCAATAGTGGGTATAGAACTCATAATGAATACATGCTCACACACGCACCCCACACCGCACACATACCACGAGCATGAACTCACAAGAAGCTATGCAAACTGAGTTTCTATCACTTTCGGAAGTGATGAGCAAACTCAGCCATAATGAAGCCTAGCACAAAATGCAAACAATGTGTAGTTTACTAAATAAATAAAGACCATCGACCCAAACTATGCACTTACTATCTCCATCAATCCAAAGATGGCTTCAATGACTTTGAAGTGATGGAATCATTAAAGATAAGGTCACGCGCACACAGATTTTATCTCATGTATACTACTTTTTAAAGGTGTCATATGTAGAGAGTACACGCACGGAAGTAAAATGAAAAGAGGTGCACTCAAAAAATGAAAGTGCATGAGAAATTCAAAGTGAATAGACCAAGAAATTGGTAAATTCACATGGATGAGAAATGAGCTTACAAAGAGCGTGGAGTAAGCTCTACAAGCTTCTAACCAAGTACAAAGTGGAGAAGCAGTCCTTATTTAGAGTTGGAGGAGGCTTTCCAAAGTAGATATATGTGGTATAATTCCCCTTGAAGAAGAATGAACACAATGGTAGAAGCAAATGGAAAGGTACCCAATACAATGAGATACAATATAAAATGATATGAAATGGAGTGTCTCCTTATACACGATGGAGATCCACTCATGCAGATACAAATGTAAATGAGGTAGATAAATGCATGCCGTCAATATCCGCTCTGTAGCTCCATTTTGGAGAAGTTGAATAGTGCAAAGGTCCACCAACCGCTTGAAAAGAACTTGAGGTAGAGCTTTTGTGAGCATGTCTTACAAGTTCTCCTAACAAGTATACTACTCTCCGAGCACGGAAGACTGGATAAACAGTGATGGCCAAAGCTGACAGACGAGTCCACAAGGGCTCAAGAAGAACTTGAGGTAGAGCCTTTGTGAGAATGTCTAGTTCTCCTTAGAGGTACACTACTCCAAAGTAATCTCCTGTGATACGATCTTCTCACATATGAAATGATACTGGAACTCAATGTGCTTCCTCCGAGCATGGAAGACTGGATTTGTGGCGATGGCCAAAACTGACTAACTATCAGTGAGGATGCATGTCGGAGTATCTTGCAAAATACCAATGTCAAATAATAAACATCGAAGCCAGATGGCCTCGGATGCTTTAAAGTTTGATCATTGGTACTCGACCTCATAAGATGATAGTGCAACTCTAGGTTGATTCTTACTTGCAAAGGAGATGGGTCTTGAGCCAAGCAAGAATACGTATCCAGAAGAAGACCATCGAGAATCACGATCACAAGCCCAATCCGAATCTGAATATTCTGCGAGATCAATGCCTCCTCTGTACCAAAGACAATAATGTTAGATGAGGCCAAAGTATCGAAGTAGTCTCTGAGTAGCATCCCTAATTTGCCCGAGGCGGCTGATGCGCAAACTGATTGAGTAGACAAACTGCATAGGCAATATCTGATCTCATGTTTGACAAGTAAGTGAAAACAAACTATCGATAAGCATGTACATCCACTAGTGATGAAGAGTCCTCCAATGTGAGCTTGATGTTTGGATCAAGTGGTGTAGATACTTAGCGATAGTAATCCATGTTATACCTGGAAAAGATATCAGAGAAGTATCTCTTTTGTGATAGGCTTAAGTCCCTAATGTGCTTTGTGAAGTTTGTACACATAATCTTCTTTGCCTTCGATCTTGAAACCTTCAAATTGTTTTAAATATACCTCTTCTTGATAATCCGTAGAGGAAAGCACTTTTGTCGTCGAGTTCGTAAATGGGCCATTTAAAGTGTGCACTTAAGGCAAGAATAGCTCTTATAGTTGTGAACCTTGCAATAGGGGCAAAGGTTTCTTAATCAATGCCATGCTTTTGTTTATAATCCTTAGCTACTCGCTTTGCTTTGTATTTGTCCAAAGTACCATCTGATTTGTACTTTACTTTGTATAGCCACTAAACTCAATAACTTGATGATTTGAAGGCTTTGGAACAAGTGTTCGAGTATTGTTCTTTTCTATTGCATCCAACTCTGACTCCATAGCTTTTTCCCACTTAGGTTCACCTAGAGCTTCTTTAAAGTTTCAAGGCTCTGGAATTTGTTGAAGCTTGTGCATAAATGCATAATTCACATAGTGACTTTGTTCATGTTGCTTCTTCTTGATGAGCCTTTGAGATCTCCTAGGTTGGTGAGAAGTACTTGCTTTTGAGTTTTGCTTAGAAATAATTGTCCCCTCTGAAGTATAAATGGATGGACTCAAATTTAAACTTGGATCTTTTGTTGAGTATTTTGAAAATTAATCAAAGATGACATCTTTTGAAATGGTGATGAAGTGGTTCTCAAGATCATAGAGTCTATAAGCCTTAAACTCTTCACTATAGCCAATGAATAGATGTTTCTTGGACTTAAATTGTGTCGGAAACGGGTGGACGTCAATAACAATGATTCACATGTTTTCAGGATCTTCCAACAAATGAACCTTAGCATACACACCTTAAGGCTCAAAATAGATGAATGAGAAGTAGAGAGAGAATTCATAACTTCTCCAAGTATAACAGTAAACTGAAAGCTTACCTACACTAACTTTTATTCACTGACAAATTATAAAGTATCTGTATATGGTTACAAAACTGAATGTGTGCGAATTGTATTGAATGTAGATACAAAATCTGAATGTGTGTTGAACGTAGTTACAAAATCTGAATCTAAGCAAAATTTTGAGAACTAGATACAAGAATTGATCCATAAAGTGCCTAGGAGGTATGAAGAGTGTGTGTATGTGAGTTTGAAGTGAATAGATGCAGTTGAGAATTGTTTGTTCAGCAAACCCTAATTGAATAAAAATGCAGCTTTCTCCTTGTGTAGCAACAAAGGAAGAATAATTGAAAATATAGACTTACTACTCACAAAATCAGCAAGAGCTGAATGGTTGGCTCTAAAATCTCCTCCAAAACTGCACCAGAAGTTAGGACATATCTCCTTTAGAAGTTAGTACACCTCCAAGCTGGATGATCCTTGAGTTGGATGCTCAAGAGATACTCAATAATGAACCCCATGGGTCTCTTTTATAGCCTTCCAAGCTGATCCACAAAAATAGCTACGAAAAGCACCTAAAAAGCCAAAAAGGCTTGCGTTAACTTAAAAAAGCGATTTGCCTTTGGGTTCTTAAAAATTTGCTTTTCTGATAGAAAACTCCAATGATCTCCCTAATTAGCCATCAGTTGAGTATGAGAACTTGTTTTCCTTGATGTATAGAATGAGAGGAACAATATAATGTAAAAAACCATTTTCGATGGAAATTAGGGTTATGGTTTTCTACCATTTTTGGACCTCTAATGACTGAATGTTGTACAATGTATACCAAATGAAAGCTCTTTTAAAGTACTAACTGATGAGCTCATAATAATTTTTCACCTTCTGTGACCAAAATTTCACTAAGTCCCAAAAATTAAGGTTTTATGCTATCTGACATTGTTTCCAACAATCCCCTCTTCAATGTCATAATGGCATAAAATACAAAAGTCTGCAAATCTTCGGATCTCTGAAAATATATCTCTTAATTGATTTCCACTAAATCTGAGCTGACTTTGCATAAACCTAGATACTTCAAAAACTAAGTACTGAATATGTAAGTCTTTGAACTTCGAAATGTGTGACTAAACTGACTCACCAACTTTCATCTTTACGTTCGCTTACTGACTCCTTAGATGTGCTTTCCTTACGAGATTTCTGCTTTGATAGAGATTCTCTAACTTCAACCAAGTACGAGGAAAGGTTCTGAATGACCTAAATGATGAAAGAATTTCTCCTTCTTCTTCAATAACCTCCTTTTGAGGAAAAATTGGAACAGCATGTCTTCGGAAGATAAAGCAATTCTCAAGTCTATGATCACTCATCTTGTTAAGGGTGTATGTCAACTATTATGATACCAAATGTGGAAATGGGCTGGGCATCAATAACAATAATCACAAGTTTTTAGGATCTTCCAACAAATGAACCTTAGCATACACACCTTAAGACTCAAAAATAGATATGACAAATTACAAAGTGTATGTATATGCTTACAAAACTGAATGTGTGCTAATTGTGCTAAATGTAGATACAAAATCTGAATGTGTGCTGAATGTAGTTACAAAATCTGAATCTAAGCAGAATTTCGAGAACTACATACAAGATTTTGTCCATAAAGTGCCTAAGGGGTATGAAGAGTGTGTGTAGTGCGTGTATGTGAGCTTGAAGTGAATAGAAACAGTTGAGCATTGTTTGTACAGTAAACCCTAATTGAATAACAAGGCAAATTCCTCCTTGTGTAGCAATAAAGAAAGAATAACTGAAAATATAGACTTGCTACTCACAAAATCAGTAAGAGCTGAATGGTTGGCTCTAAAATCTCCTCCAAAGCTACACCAAAAGTTAGGACACACCTCCTCAGAAGTTAGTACACCCCCAAGCTGGATGATCCTTGAGTTGGATGCTCAAGAGATGCTCAACTATGAACCCCATGGGCCTCTTTTATAGCCTTCCAAGCTGATCCACGAAAATAGCTACAAAAAGCACCTAAAAAGCCAAAAAAGCTTGCAATGACTTTAAAAAGCGATCTCCTTTTGGGTTCTTAAAAATTTGCTTTTCTGACAGAAAACTCCAATAATCTCCTCAATTAGCCATCAGCTCAGTATGAGAACTTGCTTTCCTTGATGTACAGACTGAGAGGAACAATATAATGTAAAAAAACCATTTTGAATAGAAATCAGGGTTAAGGTTTTTCTACCATCTTTGGACCTCTAATGATTGAATGTTGTATGCGAAATGAAAGCTCTTCAGAAGTACTTACTAATGAGCTCATAATAATTTTTTACCTGTGACCAAAATTTGGCTGATTCCCAAAAATTAGGGTTGCTCGATATTAGGGTTTTATGCTATTCTGCCATTGTTTCCAGCTCGTTGTAACTTATTTCAATCTTCCTTGGGCACATGTACTAATGCTTCACTTCCAAACACTCGAAAGTAGTTGACATTGGGCTTGCGTTCATAGTAGGTCTCAAATGGAATCTTGTTATGTAATGCACTTGTGAAGCCCCTATCAATGATATGAATTGTCGTGTGTAAAGCTTTTGCCCAAAACTTGAATGGTAAGGCTTTGTTGTGAAACATTTCCATGACATTGTGGATCTTTCTTTCAACTACTCCATTTTGGGATGGAGTATGAGGTTGAATGCATGCCATTTCCATGATGCTACGGATCTTTCTTTCAACCACTCCATTTTGGGATGGACTATGAGGTTGAGTGAATTTCCTCTTAATGCCCTTTTGTATCAATCAGCTTCACTGATGTGTTGTCAAAGAGAACTTGTTTAAGGTGATCGATGATTGCCTTGACAGAGAGGAGGCTCATACATAATTTGGTACAAAAAGTACATTCGATAAGGCTTTGCAATTCCCTTCGTGATTCATAATTTGTACTTTGCCTTTACCTTCAATCAGAAGACTCTTGTTATTTCCTCAGTACACTTCGCTTGTGCAGTCTTCTAACTCTTGAAATGGCTCACAATCTTTGCACATGTGAGAGTTTGCACCACTTTCAAACATCCACTCCCGTGAGGAGTTAGAAGTGATTAGGGCATTCGCATCACTTGAGATAAAGATATCTTTACTTGAGCAATGAGGCCGATGCTGAGAGGACTTAGTCTGATTCTTAGAAGTAGAGGCTTTACAGTCGTTTTCTTTTTCATGGCAGAACTTCTTGATACGCTCTGATTTACCACAATAGTTTTATGTAAACTTCTTGGACAAGTTGCTAGAGCCTTGTTTAGGAGCATTGCTAGAGTGATTGCTAGAATTCTTAGCTTTATTGAAGGGACCTTTAGCTTTCATTGTAGCTTCTTCTAATGTTCAAAACTTCGCTCCCAAGTTGTGGAGGAGAAAAAATCTTCACACTTCCTACCAAATTGACACTTGGCGTCGATTGTAAGGTGTTGCTATAAACGTTTCATATGACTTAAGAAGCTTATTTAGAAGCCTAATAGCCATATACTCGCTTGATACCTGTCTGGAACACAACCTGAGTTTGCACTGATAATTTTCAAAAGTGACAATGACCTTGGTTATGGGATCCTAAGGCCTACTCGTATTTTATGAAACTCTACTTCTAAGGGCATGAATTCTAGAGAGAGCTTATCCTCATACACATCCTAAAGTATTTTCCGAACCTCGAGGGAAGTCTTGCACAAAATAATATGTCCTTTAGTTAACTCATCACATGCTAGCAATAGTTTTCCTAAGGCTTTCTTATCTTTTACATTCGAAACATACCATGCGGCTAGGTCACTATTCTTATCGGGCTCAAGTTCCGTAGCATCTACTACTTCATACGACAAGTTTATGTATATGTAAGTCCTAATCGTGTGCTTTCATAAATTGTACTTCAATCCATTCAATCTCTTGTCCTTGGGCATGAACATGGGAGTGAATGATGGCAAGTACAACATATTCAAAGACCTTGCGATTAAAATTGTAGACATTGTGGCCGTAAAACTTAAAAAATGAGTCACCACATTTGCAAAGAATCAGCGCCAAAAGTTGAGATGGGGTAAGTTTTTTTTTTTTTTTTTTTTTTTTTTTTTTTTTTTTTTTTTTTTGTGGGGGGGGGGGGGGGGGGGGCTCAAAGTAGCCCTTTGGGACACATTGATACCTTTCGAGGGTTTAGAATAGCCCAATATGCACTAAAAGAGAACTTTTGGGGCTTAGAAGATTCCCAAAGCACACACAGAAGGATCTTCTTATATATTTGATGGTACAAAACTAGGAGGGCACTTAGTGTCAAATGGTGTTTTCGAGGGAGAGGATTAAAGCCCTTTCGAAAATACAAGGTAACCCTTATCAAAAGACAAAATGAGAAGTTATGTAGTGCCTAATGGAGCCAAAGGTATAGGTAAAAATTAAAAGATCCCTGGGTGATTACAGAACGAACTCCTTACGAGTGCAAAATTGAGTGTCAAAGAGTGAGGGTTCATATCCTTGGAAAACACAAACCAAAGCCTTAGTGATTACAATTTACAACAGTGGGCAAGGTGAAGGGTTGTATGGAGAGCAAGTGCACCTTAAATGGAGAGTAGAGAAGAGAGTCCAATCCCAAAAAAATAAAGTATCCAACTAAAGCCTTTATGTAAATGTCTTTAATATAAAGTGGATATATGTGACCCTTCTAGAAAACTCGTGTGGAAGCCAAGGGATGTGAGTACCACACTTTGTCGAAATTTTAGAAGATACAATATATGTAAGTGATTTTGAGAGAGTTTCGATATGACCCCTTGCTTGAAAAGTTTTCTAATACCTTGGGTGGAGGGAGAAATGTAGTTTTACTCTCATAACTCACTTTGAGAGAAGCGCAAGATCAAAGTAATTTGAAATGAGTGAAAAAATGAGCAAGCATGGGTGGCATTGAAAAATCACATAAATTAGTTTGGCTTATTGTTGACATCACACAAGATATCACATCAGCCTTAGGAATGCTTTTCAAGCAACCAGTAATTCTGACTCTGGTTTTTTCTTCCCCCTCCACTCTTTCACTAGCTGAGAGATAGCACAAGCAAAGTTCGTGCATAGATATGTTGTAGGGCAGCTTCATATGACATGTCTCACTCTTTCTCTCTCTAGTGATTGAAAAGAAGTAAAGCAAAGGTGCAATACAACGATCTCTCTCTCTCTCTCTCTCTCTCTCTCTCTCTCTCTCTCTCTCTCTCTCTCTCTCTCTCTCTCTCTCTCTCTCTCTCTCTCTCTCTCTCTCTCTCTCTCTCTCTCTCTCTCTCTCTCTCTCTCTCTCCCCCCCCCCGAGAGAGCCCGTCCCCACCAGAGAGATTCAGGCAATTCACGCACGCCATGACATGAAGATACGAAGATGTCAACAGCGCACCCCTATCGATCTTGATGTGCAGAGCATTTTGAGGATCGCCACGATGCCTTACCCACCGATGCACTATATCCTACACCCACTCCAGGCACTTAGAGTGTTATGACACCATCGAGCCTCCCCTCCCTATGCATATCATATTTGTACATCACCTATTGAGCATATAGAGTGCATACCCATAGCACCCCAGACCCTTGATGCCAGCTATTATCCACTCCTTTTATATTCTGTTTTCTACCCACACTTCCTTTTCCTTTTGGGATCACAGTGGATTGGATCATACTGATGTATATGTTTTGTCTCATAGGCCGATTTTGGTCTCTAATAGACGTTAAAATGTCTTTCTTTCTTTCTTTCTCTCTCAAGGCATAGGAGAGGAAACGAGCTCAAAGAGCAACGCGGACTTGTTTGCTTCGGCGATGTGTATATATCGTGCATTTGCAACCAACATCTATGGCTATGGCAACAGCAACGCCTTCAACTTCTACTATGGAATCAAAGTGGGAGCCAATCCCCGCTCAAGGTCGAGTGCTGGACGGACAGCCTCTGTTGCATCCTCCCTTACGTTGTTTACTGGTATCCTCCCATGTGATATGAGTGTTTACAGGGATGTCATCGCAAGCTCATTCTCTGCTACTCCTCGCATTTATGGCCGCATTGATGTCTTCCACATCTTCAAGCACCACACAAATGCTTCCGCAGTCTTGAGACATACGTATATGGACTGCAAATGTTAGGAGTCGATCCCAAATGTTACTAGAGAAAATGTTAAATGAAAACAAAATGTGATTGATATCCCCTTCTAGATTGGAACTCATTATCGAAGTGCTCACTACAAGTATTTCCAAAGATGAGTGAACTCATGAAGAGGCCTTGCTTGCATTTATTCTTGGTGTGAAGCAAACGCTTTGTTGTTGCAACAAGATGGACGGCACCTTAAGCTCATATTAAAGAGTCAATCGACAGTATCATAATCACTAGACCGTCTTCTAAACCTCCCAATAACAAAACAAAAGTGTTTATACACTTCAAAAAATATGAGAGATATTGTCAAGAAAATGATGCAAACCAATAAAAAATGTCAACTCCACAAAATCTCATCAACGGAGAGCATATTTATCCTAAAAGAAGGGTGGGAGGGGAGGGAAGATGGTGAGAAGAGGGGTGGGTGGGAGGGAAAATAGAGAAAATAGAAGGGTGGGAGGGTGGACAAATGGGCAAAATAAGACCCAAAAGGCGTAAAATGATGGCAAAAGGCTTCTCCTAGTGAGTAGAGGGCAACACCACCAAGCTCCACCACAACCAAAATGACCACGAAACACACCACCAAGATCTCCACCAAACACTCTCATACCATGTAGAGATTACACGCACGAAAGTGAATTGGAAAAAAAAAAAAAAAGTGGTCACAAAATGAAACTGTGTGAGAGACTCAAAGTGAATAGACCAAAAATGGGTAAACCCACATGGTTTAGAAATAAGCTTGCCAAGAGCATGGAGTAAGCTCTACAAGTTTCTAACCAAATACTGAGCCACCCTCCTATAGAGTTTGAGGAGGCTCTCCAAAGTAAATGTGGAATAATTCCCCCTAAGGAGAATGAATGGAATGGTAGAAGCAAATGGCAAGGTATCCAGATACAATGAGATACGATATAAAATGATATGAAATGGAGTGTCTCCTCGATACAAAATGGAGATGCACTCATGAGAATACAAATGAAAATCAGGTAGATAACTCATGTCTCCAACATCATATACCTTATTTTAATCATTATCATCTTTGTAATGTGAATCATGATCCAAGTAAAATCAAAAACTGACTTTGGACATGATGCTTTCACTCATACACAAGAATGAAGCACCACAAGTCAATTCATCTAAAATATCTCTTAGGACTCATTCTTAAGGTTAACGCTTGTAAATAGCTCATGCACATTATCTCCTTGACCTCCAAGGACTGTCAAATATGTGCATGATTCTTGGATAAGAAAAAAAAAATCCCATAGGAATGTATGGATGTATGAATACATAAATGCATGAACATGTGCATGGTTACACATACATTATAACATAGAGGAGCGGATACAGCACCAGGCCATTCAATTAATGTTGGCTTCATTATCTTCCCTATGCATAGGCCATTGTGGCCTTTTGAATACCATTAACATTTCTCTCCCCTGTCTACATTTTGTATATGCACCTGTTAGGCTTTCATTTTTAACATGCCGGATTCCAAAGCTTTCTATTTGACATTGATTCCCTCAAAGAAACCCGTTTGAAGAAGTCATCATATGAATCCCTGTGTTTAAAATGAGGTAGCCTTGCATATGCTGACTCACATATTCTCAGACGCTAGCACATATGTACTCCTTTCTTCCGCCCAACAACAGTGGAATCTCTTTCACGCACTACGATCAATTTTGCCAAAGGATGTATATGTGCACATACTCGTAATTGTTCTTTGAGAAATATATTGGAAAGTAGGTCATTTTATCTCAATGCTCCGCTCAAAACAAACCTCAAGAAAGGCACAATTGAGTATGATGCATTTGATCTTTGCGTCCTCTTTCCTTTCAAGCTTGGACGGCAATAATATGGATCCGGATAACATCAATTACCGCATGGAAGTAATGAAACATAACTGTGATATCTCAGGCAAGGAGCCCAAATTCTTTCAGACTCTCATGAATCCCAAAGGTTCTCATGAACTGATCCTAATAATTGTTTTCTGTTTTACACTACTAGATGCTTCCCATGAGTGAACATATTACGTTTATCCAATGAGGTTTCTTCAAAGCTTTTTTGTTACATGTATGCATGTTCTTTTAAAGACTTCTCCGCCCTCATATTAGCGGCCTGAGCAGCAGCAACAACAACAATAATAATAACAGTAATACTGACGAAAGCAAAATAATACTAATGATTATCAAGCTTCTCATCCCAGGTCAATCCTTGGAAGGATGTTATGGAAAGAAAGACGGAACACATTGAGAGAGGGAGAGGCATAAGATTGAGAGAAGGAATTTGAACTTATGCCTTACAGAATGAAATCTCTAACACGTAATAGCACGATGCACAGAGAGAGAGAGAGCTTTGATGACCTTGCATAACGTGAGCCCCAATGGAAAACAACCTCGTTGAAGACCTCCGTCTCCCACGACATGAACCTGCCCCAAAAAAGAGAGAGATAGAAAGACAGAGAGACAGCTCTGTGTGTGTGTGTGTGTGTGAGAGAGAGAGAGAGAGAGTTTACAGGTGACTGAACAATGAACTCAGCGAAAACGAGCAATTCCAAGGCCGAAACCTGCCATGCCGACCTCTTCTGGCTCTAAACATGTGCTAAAACTGTTCTCCGCTAATCATCTCACGCAGCTCAAAGGCAAAACAGAGCAATCAGTGTCGTCTATGAATACAGCTTGTTTTTCTTACAAAGGTGGAAATTTTCAACATAAAAAAAATAGTTGCTTAACTAGTCCACCATCGCCAGAAGAAAAGTTAAACAGGACATCATAAACGTCTCTCTTATATATTCTGTATCACATAAAATGCATTGGGTCTCGTCTATCAACCGTATATGACCTAATATATAGTAGAAAACATATGTGTTGTAGCCCCATTTCCAGCCTTCTATCAAGATCATTTAATGGTCATCGATATCTGATTTTAGCCCTTTCAAGCCTCTCTTGTCTCCGCCTCATGTGCATCATTCAAAAAGGATGGTTTTTATGCCATCTCCCCATTGATACCATTTCCATCCATCATGTTTATTGTTGGGGATATTTATGCCATCGATTCGACTCAACAAAAAAATTGGTTAATTTATGGAAAAGAAAACTCTTCTCAGGTGATTTGTGTAAGTTTTTTTTCTTCCTTTTTTGGTTTTTTTTTTTTTTTTTTTTTTTTTTTTTTTGGGAGGGGGGGGATTTATGGGGGGTTAAACACTCCTATGTGCACAAAAAAAAACAATTAAATCCGATCCTGATTTTTGTAGACATAAATTTTTGTTTTCTCTATTTCTTTGAGCACATGCAAAGAGAAGACTCAAGATTTTAAACACTATAATTGCATACAAAGAACTTCCAAATGAGAATTGGATCTCTCTACTTGGGCAGCCATCTAATCAATTCATCAAAATAGACTACTCCATGCCCTAGCAAAGTATCGATTTCAATACACATAGAAATGGTTTGCATGTGTGGAAAAACCAAAGTTTTACCATGCAAGACATCCATCTCCAAAACCTGCATGCAATGATTAGGATCCATCTCCACTTTGCCATGCATGCCATCTCTCAACTTCAAGTGATCACTTCTATATATATGTCAAACTCACCTACTTTAATCCGTAGATAACTTTAGTCCACACTCCTTCTAAGGTGTGCCATTCATACTCTAAGGGTTGAGACTTAATTTATAACATTTCCTTCCCCTTAAGTCCACATTCTTCCTCAGATCTAGTGTTGGAAATCATAATAGAAGATATCATAATAGTTGCTTCCATTGAGTCCCATGTACCATCTTTGAAAAATGTCTACTATCTCGCATATGCACCAATTATCCCAACTATTACTATCTTTTCAAGCATCATCAAGGTGGCCTAAGTCCATAAATGTGATTTTTAATTCCTTATGTGGCCTCTTTGGAGTAACGATGTAAAGTATAGGTGTAAAAGATTAAGCAAATTGACCTTAAACTTCAATCTTTGGAGAGAAAAAAAACCATGCAATCATCTCTATTTGAGAATAAATCCCCATAAGTAAAGTAATGTTAAACCCCTATAGAACCATATGGTACACTTGTACTCATATCACTCTAGGTATTTATAAACCTTGAATCTACTTAGAAGGTTTAATTTTGGCCTAAAACTATTGTTGTGTACTATGCAAATCCATTAGTCAAGTTCATGTCTAAGAGGTTCTTGGTTATAGAATGAAATCTATACACCCACTTTCCAACAAGTTCTTCGTTTGCTTTCCATATATAAAGTGTAAGTTCCTTGGAAAAGCCTATCTAGAAGTGCTCTATAAGTGTAAGTTCCTTGGAGAAGCCTATTGGGAAATGCTCTACAAACTCTTAACTATTTCTTCTCCCTTTTCTTTTCCATTTGAATACATAAGCATTCCTTTTTAAAATTAAAATTATCATTAAGGGCCAATCTTCCTAAGTGGTGTTATACCATAATCTGCATAACGAAAGACTAGTAGAAGATTGATGCTCCCATTTATGATATTTCTTTGTATCTCATACATGTCATCTATTTAAAGACCATCAGTGGGTATAGATATAACAACTTCTCTCTTGAGTTCTTAGTGTGAAAATTTGATCTCCCTTTAACCGAGCAAGATAGTACCACTCCTAAATGACATCCTAAGATATAAAGCCTCTCCATATCGTTCTTGAGTAAGCTAGATTTTTTTCCTCTATAGAAAAATACCTAACTTCTTCTTGGACATGTGGATTAATTCTTGAGATATCCATGCTCCACCATTTTGTATAAGCCTCTTTCATTCTCATGCAAGTACAAAAAATCCCAAATGAAATGGAATTCACCCAAACTCCATATATGGAGGGCCTCCCTTCACTAGCCATTCATTCATCCAAGCCCATGCCAAGAGGCTTCACTCTCACTAAGTGCTCTAGCTCCATGCTTTTCATGCAAGCTTCTCCATTTCATCTTTATGTAAGTCTTTTCATTTTGTTCGTTGCCCGTCTATATTTTCATTATGAACCTCTTTGTTGTTTTCATCCACCATAGTTTTTTATTCATGTTATTTGTTGTGGACCATTTTTCTCAACATGGTAGCATAGGTATTATGTTTTAGTTTCTTTTCTTTTCTTCCCATCATATTCAACATTAACATGTACTCTATTGTTAATCCCTCCCTCTCATATCACATCTTTATAATAAAAGTGCCCTTGAGCACTATTTTTTTCCTTCTTTTCCCTCTCACCCTCCCATTAGTAAGCATGATTGTCATTTTTTCCTTTTCATAATCACATTTGTAAATTTTTCTCAAAATGTTATGTAATTATTTTTACATTTAGAGATTTTGTGTAGAATGAGGTTTTATTAAGCACTAGATCTTGCAATAAAAAGTGCTTTGATCACTTACAACATATTGTCATGCATCACAATAGAGTTCAAGTTGTAGTCTTATCTATGGCATTGTTAGCGGCCGTCGGATTGGAAAAGTATAATTGAATCTTGTTCGCACGAGCGAAAAGTTGTTACAGACAGTTTGTAAAAGTTATATAAATCAAAGAAAGATGCGCCAGTGACGTTCCATGGTGGATCACCAGACTGTCTGTCTGGGTGACTGAGCGGGGCATTACTGTAGTGTTTGTTTGCATAATTTCAAGTATTCTGAGTTTTATGTTCGCCTCTTGTCTTGTCTGCCGTCGACATCTGTTCTGTTTGTTAACTTTATAGACATTCGAGAGATCACCAGACTGTCTGTCTGGGTGATTTGTCTGTAGCGTTACTGTGTGTCGAGTTAAAATATCATCTGCTAGCCGAGACACACTTCTATCCAAACTGATAAATGCCTAGTAATCAACAGTTCCACCTTCAACTAAGCATGACTCATTCATGTTCCATGATCCAAACCTAGGAACGAGCGCTCTCTCTCTATCTCTCTCTCTCTCTTCCTTTCTTTTCTCCCTTTTTTTTGGGTTTTGGAGGAACAATATCACAAAACAATAAGGCAGATGTTAGTACCAATAAAAATAGTTGACATCTGTCAACATGCTCTTGTGCCTCGGACTCTCAAATGTGTCTATGCATGGCCATGTAATATGGCCCTATATGAATGCATACTTTGGAAATGCATTACCTAAATGGTGCAAAAGACAAGGTTGTGCAAGGAGCACATGGGTGTCGCTCGTCGAGGCTATTAATGTTGCTTGCAGACGCTAATGTGGCCTTTGCTGGTGGTATCCATTGGATCTTGAAATGATGTAAGCCCGTGATTGTTGAATGACAACTGATCCTTCCTCTTAGTATGGGGATCCATATGAGAATGGTCTTCGACTGTTTGGTGATCTCCTTTGGCTGCTTCATGTTTGGATGGTTTCTGGAGGGTTTGATCCTTCGTGGTTGGATCTTTGGTTCTGTGGAGCCTACTGGTGTTTTTGGCTTCCATACCCATACCATTGTTGTTGTTCTCCTGACTATTGCCGAAGAGGTGGGTTTATCTTCCTTTGGTCTCTCTGCTCGGTTCTTTTCCTTGTCTCTCCTTGGCTTCTTGATTTAGAACTTTTTCATGCTGGAGAGCACAAGCCTTTGTGCTTGTAAGAGTCCTTTGGGAACTGTTGGAACTGAAGGACTCACAAGGCAAGGAAGCTTATGAAGGGAGTCAGAGAGAAGAGAAGGCACAAGCAGACAGAGTAGTCAACGACGATCTGGCAAGTAGGCCAATATTTTTTCCGAACACTAAAGCATATCAAAGAGGTGGACACACAAGGAGAAGGAGCAAGTAGGGAGCTCGAAGATGTGTATGACAAATCGTTAGAAGAAATCCCTACAACAATAGTGATTTTCATCACTAAAAGCCATTGTAGATACCATTTCATATTTTTGTAGCTCCATTTTGTGCAAGCCAACGAGTCCTTGAGCTTGAGGAGCATTCGAAGTAGCTACCTACCAATTTTCATAATTTTTAGACTTCGTTTGAGTCTTCAAATAGGCCCTAGAACCTAATTTTTAACTAGTCCGGACACTAGGTCTGGACACGGCCAAAACCTAGTAAAAAACTATAAATAGAGCTAGAGAGCTCATTTTCAGTTTAGCTTGTAATTGATTTGGACTTGTTAGAGCTTTCTGGAAGTAATCAAAAGAACTCCATTGCTTCTCACTCTTTGTCTTACCTTGTGTGCGCGTGTGTGTGTATGTGTGTGCATGTTAGTGTGCTTCGCACTCACGCACTTGTGCCTTCACTTGCTTGAGGTCATCATACCATCCTCACGTCTTCCCAGATTGACATTAAAGGAGGTGCTACTCATCATTGAGCTACACCAAATTTTGGCGCCGTTGCCGGGGATCGAGCTTAGAGGACGAGCGTTTGATGGTAAGACGTAGAATTGAGACGTTGGCGTTGTAGGTAATTTCTTTACTTTTCTTATTTTTCTCTTTCTTACCTCACCACCATCATCACCATCATCATCCTCACCATATCCGACCTCCATCTCCATCATCGCGAAAAAATTTTAGTTTTTTGATCATATCACCTTCTCCACCTCATTTTCCTCATTCCACTTGTGAGAGAGAGCGATATTGTGTGCGTTGTTTTTGCATGTTTCTTGAGCATTCTTGCAGGTACTTGCTGCATCATCATCTCCAGCACTCCGTGCAGGTATAAAACACCACGAAACTGTCTCTGTTTCGTCGAAGTCTGTCGATCGCGATCGACAGAAAAATCGCCCATTTGGTAAAACAAAGTGCACCACCATAATCTACATGATGAGCACATTCTAAATCACTAAAAACAGTTAAAAAATTCTGAGTTTCTCTATCGATCGCGATTAACACAGTCGATCGTGACTGACACCCACGACCGACAGATCTGTCGATCGCGACCGACAGAGACGACGGACTGACCTTGTCAATCGCGATTGACACCGTCGATCACGATCGACAGCCACGACCGACACCTCTGTCAGTCGCGTTCGACACCATCGATCGCGACCGACTGATTTTTAACGATTGACTGAATTTCTCGCGTTGCCACGTGTCCATCGCGACGGACACAGCCCCGATCGACTGAATTTATGGTGAAAATCCCAGAAAACGTGTCGATCGCTATTGACACCATCGATCGCGATTGATAGGACCCACGATCGACTCTATCGATCGCGATTGACACTGTCGATCGCGACTGATGTGACGATCGCGACCGACAGGCCCCGACGGACACCTCTGTCAATCGCGATTGACAGACCTGTCGATCGCGATTGATAGGCTTTTCGGCCAAAAAATTAGGGTTTTATTCCAAGTTTTGGGGATAGTTTTTGGGCATATTGGTATAGCAATTAGTGATTTGTGAGGTCCCTACAAGTGTGTCTTGAGAAAAAAAAAATCCTGTGTATCAAATACCATACCTAGGAGGAACAAAACCAAGGGATCTCTAGAATTGTTTGCAATAAAGACAGGGGACATAATTGATATCCAAATTACATGCATGAACGTGATCTGTCTGTCATTTGAATTTAAGTCTTGAGTTAATTTTGGGACTTTCACAGGTCCATTGAGAGCAATTGAGAGCATCCAAAGCAAGGGTTTCTTTGCAAACTTGAGAACCGGGTTCTTGAGCATCATAAAGCAAGGGATCAACAAGTAAGGTCAGAATATTCTGAACTCCATTTGTCAATTCTTAGCTTAGGCTAAGCTCGAGTAGTGCTAAGAGTAAGTCAGGACAACGATAGGCACAAGACAAGTCAAAGACTATCTAAGAAATCAAGTTCAAGGGATGACCTGTGTGTGACCGATAACTTTAAAGGGAAAGAATTTAACGTGGGATGATCAACTTAAGTGCGGAAAATTAACTCAGATATTCCTGACGATGCGATATCAGACAAGATCATAAACACGATAACTCACTAAAAAAGAATCAAGTGACTGACACCAATTGATCGGCAACGAGGTTGTACTTTGGGCAAAAATTGGGCTACTTAAATAGGCATATGAACCTTCGATCAGGACGACATCTAGTAAGAGATAGACAAAGTCTTAGGTCTTCGGAGGCTAGCGTTAATCATACTGCTAGGTCTTGGGCCCAACAGTTGAGCCACCCCTCGCATTACCCTAGCTCTGAGACTAGTGAATCAGAGATGTCTCAAGGTATGGAGAGACCTGCGGGGAGTTCAGGTGTGCCATATTTGTATAGGGTGGAAGGCCCCTACAAGACGCAGCTGGAATACCTTAGGACCAACCGATTAGGTGCTAGCATCTATGAGGACGGCCTAGGAAGATCCGTGGTCCAGATTAAAAACCCGGACCAATCCATTGGATTAGAACACCCAGCTGTCAAGTTTGAAAACGGAGCATACTTGGACAAAGAAGGAACCATATATGTGGTCACTAGTCACCTAGACAGGACAAATGAATTCGGGAATGTGATCCCTGAGAGGGACATAGGTGACCTACAGCAAGTGAACGTAGGAGAAGAGCCTAGGACCCCTCGAGGGAAATCTGTTCTTACTAGAATCCTCAATCCCGAGTGGGTTCCCCAGGACAATAAGAGTATAGATCTGCTCCTAAACCAAGAGACCGATGAAGCCTTTTGGAGGTATAAATCAAATAGGCCAAATGATGTAGGGTCAATCCTGATCTATGAGTTCAAAGATCCTGATAGCCCAGACAAAGTGACCTACTTAGATCACGCTTCAGAGAGGATCTTTGTGGTTACAAAACATGACAGGCATGCTTATACTTGGAAGGGTGAATTTGTTTTTCCCCAATCTAGATCGAACATGTCCTATGGCCACCCGGGAGCTGGAGCATCCCAAGCTCATGGAGCTCAAAGAGACAGAAGTAGAGATAGGCCAGAAGTAAGCTTTGCCAACCCAGGGGGCAGAGAAAGAACGAGAACAGAAACAAATAGAGTGGAACCTGAGGTACTTAGAGCTCAAGGAATTAAAGAAATGCGGATGAGTTCCCTCTACCAAGACCTAGAGAGCACACAAGGACTTTGAGACCTACTCAGCTAGTTAAGTCCACGAAGAACTACTTCGATGGCACTGGAGATCCATACGACCATGTGGCTGAGTTTAGGCAAGTCTTGAGAGTTGAACAAGTTGAAGATCTGTTCACACAGTACAATGCCTTTGGTCTAACCCTTAGGAACACCGCTCTGACATGGTTTCAGCCCCTAAACGAGAGGCAGTTTAGGAGCATAGAGCAACTTCTAGAGGCATTCATTATCGAATTCTCTAAAAGTGGCATAAGACATAACACTTCCTCGCTGATTCACAACTTCAAGCAAACCCCCCAAGAAACTGTGAGACTTGCCGGAAGAAGATTTAGGCAATACCTAGAGAGATGCCCTGTCCCTGAGTTACCCACACCAGCTAAGCAAGTGGCTCTATTCTTGGATGGATTGCTAAGTACCAAATTAAGATCATATGTGTACTTGAAGGACACTAGGACCATAGAAGAATGCGTACGCATGTGCATCGACATCGAGGATAACCTAGGGGAGGAATTAGAGCTTTCAAAAATCTATAAAGATACTGATAGCTCTTCTAGCCTCTCTTCCACACAATCCACATCTATTGAGGAATTAGCAGAGAAAGTAGCTCAGAAATTAGGTGTCACTAGCAAACAGATCCCAAGATTTGCCCCTATGAAAAGATGTTATACTTGTGGAGGTGACCATATGGCGAATGTATGTCCCATTATGGCTCAACCCCAAGTAAATCCTAGTAGCCAGTACTGCACCATAGAACGAAGATACACAAATCACACCGCACAAGACTGCCCATACAATAAGCAAGCTGTTAGGCAAACCTACCCTCAGCCATATCCTCAACAAGGCAGATACCAGAGTCAATACCCACCACAACAGTATACTAGGCCTCAGCAAAATTACCAACCGCAATATCAGGCCCAACTGAGACCTCAGCCAGTGCTAGCACAACAACCACCTGCTCCTATTAATGTGATTCCGGTAAAGTATGCAGCTACAGAAGAAAACCTGAATAGAGCTTTAGTCCCAATAACACCATTAATTTTAGAAAGTGATCCCAGTGACCATAGCTTTGATTCTACGCATGTTGATAGTCCCCAGGCTTACTACATGCAGTTTCCTGAACATGGTGAGTCCTACTACAGTGAGGAACCGAGTGAACCTAATTGGGAGCCAGAGTATGCTAGTGTCATGTACGCAAACCCCAACTCTAGACCTCAACCTAGGCAAGTAAGACCCCCATTTCCTAAAGGACCATGCTACAGATGTCAGGGAGATCATCTCATTCGTGATTGTCCCTTACCTCCACCTACACAACCCCAGTCAGTGATGATCCAGGGCTACTGCCAGGAGTGTGGGAAGGAGCATCTTTTACGAGACTGCCCAAAGAATCCTAATAATATGCCGAAAATTACTCCTATCAATGTCGTAGGGTTAGTTGTAGACTCCACAGGAGGTGTGACGTCCACTACACTAGTGCAAAGTGATCACTAGAGCCCAAGCCTTGCAACAGAACCAAAACGTAGGCCAGGGAAAGAGCCCAGATGTTAGTGAAACGGAGAGCATGACAAAGAAGAGGACTAGAGCTTGGAGAGATAGTCATGAAAGAATGAAAAGACAATGGGCAAAGAAAATGAGTGAACTTGACGAAAGCCTAAGAGAAAAGGATAACCGAACTCACATCTCAAACTCCCTCTCACACTACCCCACCTCCACCATTCCCAACTCCATCCAACCCGCCACCTTCCAACCCGCCTCACCTAATCCCACCACCCCCTAGAGTAGGATCATTCCTAGCAGATCCCACTCCCGAGGACCTAAACATGATGCTTAAAGCATATCAGGCCAGAATCCAAGATGGGCCAAACGTGACTCAGGCGCAGGAGTTGCAATTGCTACCACTTCCCTATGGAAGCGTTGGGGCAAGCCAGCACTCAGGCCCACGAGGATGAACTTGCAAATGGTCGATGGTCACATAGAGAGACCCTTAGGGCTATTAGAAGGAATAACTCTCTCCACATGTGGTCTTGAGTTTGAGCATACATTTGCCATATGTGACTTCAGTAAGAACCATGCCTATGAGATGATTTTGGGAAGACCATTTATGCGACAGTTGCAAGTGGTACAGGACTGGGGAACCAATTCCTTGTACCTGCAACACTTAGGTGTTACGACCAAAGTGAATCTCAAAGATTACTCTCATAGAGATGTCCCTCCTATCCAATGGAATTCCCTCCATAGAGCCAAAGATGATACGGAATCGGTGCATTCCAGAGGATCAGGATCCTCATGGATGCATGAAGACACCCACTTATGGATGTGCAAAGTAGCAGTAGAAGAAGAGAAGAGAGAAGAAGCCAGAGAGATAGGTGCAAAAGAAACACATAGATCAATACAAGACCCAGCCTATGCACCTGTAGTCTTTCTTGACGAAGAATTCGAACCCCATGGCTGGGCAGGAATCCTAGCAACAATGGATGTAGCCATCAATGAAGAACAATGGACACCTCACTGTGATGAAGATGGCTATGACATTTCAGTCTTCTCCATAGAGCCAATCATGGGGGAGGCAGTGTTAGAAGAGTGTGAACCTGGCCATGATGCAATTGAGGATGCAAGTGACTCCAATCTAGAGTCAATCATTATGGACCCACCTTTTGCATCAGATGAAGAATACTTCTATAAAGTAGAATTTCAACCCCAGAGGCATGGAGAGCTTACAAATGATGTAAGGCTAGCCACACATGTGACCCCGAAGGAAGAAGGAAAGAAAAGAAAGAAGAGAGAAGTCACACCAGAAGAGGAAGAGTCTTTGTTTGAGGTCCCGGAAAATTTTAAGAAGTATGAGATAGATGACAGGAGAGTCATGATTAGAATGCCTAAACGAGAGGTGCAATCGGGGGAGGCCTATGATAACAAAGAAACCACCAAGAAAATAGTGGTAGCAGTGGAAGAAGGAGAAGAGAGATGCACGTACATAGGCCATGACCTGACGGAAGACGAAGAGCACGAATTGATAGTCTTGCTAAGAGAATAGAGAGATGTATTCGCTTGGAGTTACAAGGATTTGAAAGGCGTGGACCCGGACATATGCTCACACACTATCCCCATGACCTCAGATGCCAAACCTTCTAAGCAAAAGCCATACACATATAATGATAATTATGCTACTAAGATCAAAGAGGAGATAGATAGACTGGTTGAAGCTGGATTCATCTATGAAATTGAGCATACTGAGTGGGTATCCCCCATCGTAGTGGGGCCCAAGAAAAATGGAAAGCTGCGTGTATGCATTAACTTAAAGAAGGTCAATGCAGCCACAATTCGAGATAACTATCCGCTTCCCATCACAGAGCATCTCTTAGAAAGAGTAGCAGGCAAGGAAGTGTACAACTTCCTTGATGGCTTTTCGGGCTACAATCAAGTAGCCATCGCTCCAGAAGATCAGCATAAGACGGCTTTTGCCACTGAATGGGGCATATTTGCTTTTAGAGTAATGCCATTTGGGCTTACCAATGCACCCGCTACCTTCCAGAGGCTGATGTGCCATGTATTTAAAGAGTTCCTGAGGAAGAACTTGGAAGTCTATGTTGATGATCTTTGTGCTCATTCCAACATTAGACAAACCCATATTCCTGAACTCAGACAAATCTTTGACAAATGTAGAGAATATCAAGTCTGCCTGAACCCAGAAAAGTGCATTTTTATGGTCAGGCAAGGCAAGATTCTAGGACACATAGTGTCAAAGAATGGCCTATCCACTGATGAAGAGAAAGTGAGAGCCATAGCAGAGCTACCTAGGCCAAGGAATGTCAAGGAAGTACAAGCCTTCATGGGGCATTGTGGTTATTACGGACGGTTTATACACATGTATGCCATCATAGCAAAGCCTCTGTATGGACTTTTGACTAACTTTGAGTGGACGGATGAATGTGAGAATTCCTTCAATGAGCTTAAATGGCGATTATGTTCAGCACCAATCTTGACCACACCAGATTGGAATAAGCCTTTCCATGTTCATGTTGATGCATCCAATTATTCTATTGGGTGTGTACTCGCGCAGCCTACTGGTGAAGGTAATATGGATCTTCCAATTGCCTATGCTAGTAGACAACTGAATGCAGCTGAACGGAATTATACCACTACGGAGAGAGAAGGACTAGGCATGGTATATGCAGTTAAAAAGTTTAGACATTACTTGCTTGCAAATAAGTTTAAATTTTTTACTGACCATCAGGCACTGCTATATCTTGTAAACAAGCCATGCAATACAGGAAGATTAGTAAGATGGTTTCTCTTGCTAATGGAATATGATTTCGAGGTTGTGGTAAGGAAAGGGAAGACTCACATGAGAGCAGACCATCTCTCTAGGCTTACATCTGGAGAAGCCCCACAAGGAGTGTCAGATGACCTTCCTGATGCTTACCTGTTTAATTTGGAAGTGGTGCCGCAGTGGGCTAAGCCATTAGTGCCAGTATTGACGTACGGGCCTAACCATCCAGTAATAAACACATAGGATAGAGAGATAGTAAAAGCCCAAAATTATCACATCATGGCAGGAAGTATGTACAAGCACACAGATCAAGGGATCTTGGCTTGTTGTGTGGAAGAGGATGAGTACGCTAAATGGTTGCAATTAGCACATGTAGGTGCATTAGAGCAACACTACTCAAGGCAACGAACCCTACAGACACTAAGGAGACTCAGAGTGCATTGGCCGATGATGGAAGCTGATGTCCAAAAGTTGTGCAAGGAATGCCCAATCTGCTGCACTAAACCACCTGTGGAGCATGCCACTCTTTATCAAGTGTCCATAGTGCCAGATTGGAGTGAACCACTAGTATCCTTCCTGAGGACGAAAACATTCCCTCCAGACATGACTCTGGCTCGGAAAAGGATTTTAGAACAAGAAGCCCTGGATTACTCACTCATTGGTGATAATCTATACAAACGTGGTAAAGATGGTTACCTCAGACTATGCGCCCATGAGAGTGAATATCTCAAGATCTTGGAAACTGCTCATCAAGGTGTAGCAGGAGGACATTTTGGACCAGATCGAGTGATTAAAGCGATCCTATTTGCAGGCTTGTGGTGGCCTACCCTTCACATGAATGCACATACCTATGTGAAGAGATGTGATGTTTGCCAGCGAACTCAGTATCCTATACGCAAAGATGAGATGCCACTGAAACCTATGATAGGTGGACGTGCATTCTCTAAGTGGGGAATAAACTTTGTAGGTCCTATTAATCCCCCAGCTAAGGGTTCCCATGCTGAGTATATCATTGTTGCCATGGACTATCTAACCAAGTGGGTAGAGGTAAAAGACACAACAAAGAACGATGCTCAAACAACAGCTAAGTTCTTATTTGAGAATGTGTTCACCAGATACGGGTTACCTATAGAGCTAGTCAGTGACAGAGGCACTCACTTCTTGAATGAAGTTATTGAAAATCTACTCCAAGAATTCTTGGTAGTGCATAAGAAGTCTGCCCCCTATCACCCCCAAGCTAATGGTCAGGCTGAGAGCACAAATAAGATCTTATGCAATGCACTGACGAAATTAGTGAACAATAAATGCTCTGATTGGGACAAACAGCTACACCATACTGTTTGGGCATACCGAGTCGCCTACAAAACGGTACTTCAAGCCACCCCCTTTCAGATGGTATTTGGCCAAAATGCAATGTTACCCTTGGACTTCTTAATACCTACATTGAAAGTAGCACAAGAGAATGAATGGACGGGTCATGAACTCTCCTCTAGACTTTTTGACCTTGAACGATTAGGAGAAACAAGACTGAGGGCGGATGCAGGGATATATGCAGCTAAGAAAGGACAGAAGGCATACTTTGATGCCCACGTTAAGGATAAAAGTTTGAAGGCAGGCGACCTAGTACTAGTCTACACTTTGAAACAGCATGCGAGAAAACTAAAGAAAAGAGGCTACGGACCCATGATCATTAATAGAATCTCAACAAGTGGAGCAGTGCAACTAGCCACATTAGAAGGAGATATTCTCCCGAGCTACATAAGCGGATGCAAAGTCAAGTTATATCAGGAACCTCTGACGGAAGGGATGCTAAGTCGACTCAACACTTCTAAGAAACGCAAAGAAGAAGAAAGATGAATTCGAGAAGAAGCTCAAGCAGAAGCATTAGAACGCATCCGGAGAATGAAGTTGAGAAGACAGGGTAGAGAGCAACCTAGAACAGATGCATATGCAGATCAAGGATATCATGTGGCTATGTGTGAAGTTTCAGGTATCAGCGCTCATAGGATAATTGACCGACGTCCTTTTATAACCTTAGAGATAGGACAAGGAAAGGGTGCAAGGACTGTAAGAGCCTTGATTGACTCAGGTGCAACCACTAGTGTTGTTAAATTTTTGTAATGTCAAAAGTTGAAATTAACCGTCAATCCTATAGAAGCATATCTTATAGGATTGGGAGGTGTGGAAACCCCTTGCAGGGGCGAGGTGGAGCTTCCCCTCTACATTCAAGACGAAGTAATGACAGTCAAAGTACTAGTGTGTCAAGATGAGGACCTCACTGAGCCTCTTGTCTTGGGTCAGGACTGGATCTATGATCATGCAGTCAACCTAAACCTAAGGAGTGGACTTCTTCAGGTATGGGTAAATCATAGTCGAATTACAGTTGAATTGGAAAATGAGGCACTCAAGGAATTAGGTAAGGCACGAACTCCTGGTCCTTCCAGGGGTGCACATGAAGTTGACAATGCTATTTTTGTCCAAAACTGTATGATGCAAAAAGAGGATTGTTTCAACAACGAAGTCAAGGATAAGACGACACTCCCTTCTCTTCCAAAGGCCAGAGGGATGCAGCAACCAAAGGCAGATTAAATACATGAGAAGAGTACTACCTATATTGGAGGCCAAAAAAACGTGCGAAGCAGAATGTCTCAGCCGTTGAAACAAGCGTGGGTGCGGAAAGGCGAACACCCTGTTGTGACTACGCCAACCCCACGGCCAAAACCTCTTATTAGTACTCAACAACACGACACTAATAAGAAGTCTTTCATAAATTCTTCTGTGAAAGTAAAGCCTATTTGGTTACCCAAGAAGTCGATGAAGGCCAGCCCACAATCACGACAAATCTGGGTGCCTAAGGCTTGCTTGCGGGCTCAAATAGCTACATCGAGGCCACAACCGGTACAACATGTGTCACTCACTCGAACATCTGATGCCCATTCTTATACATCATGCACGAACACATATTCTTCCATGAGCGCCAGTAGAATCACTTGTAAATGGGTCCCTAAAAAGCCTCATTTTCAAGCTCTCCCGAGTCTCCACAAAATCAAGATCAAAACCCATCCGTTGTGTCTGGCGGCCTAAAACTTGTAGTAAACCCCCACACCCCAGTTGTAAATTCATGCCCACCTACTAACTACGTCACTCTCACACTATATCATTCCACTTAGCTCCTAGGTCTACCCAATTCCTAACTACACACACAAGCACCGAGCACTTAATAACCTACTAATCTCTCCCGAACCTCATGTTAATGTTGAAATGGGGACAGAAACGGTTCTATCTTGTCCTTTACAATGTTAACACCTGTTTCTATATTCTCACAGAGTCAGGAGGCAAGAAGTAACATGGCAGATACGGCAGGAACTAGCTCCCAGGCAGGCACCAACCCCCAAATCGTGGACATTGAGAGTCTCCCCGTTGAGGAGGAATTGAAGGAATGCCCAGTGGCATTGAGGGCATTACACGCCATACCGATTCAGAATCCTCCACAGGGGCACACAATGCCGGTCAGCAAAATCTCACATTGGTTCAGTGATGTGGCAGGATCTCTGGGTGAAGGCACTTACATGTGGGAGGCCGAGATAGAATTCAATGGGCGCTGGGGCAGGTATCACTTCTTCACCAGGGAATTTGAGAAACTGCAAAATAATGAAGGGCTGAAACCTATATGGAAGAAGGCGGGACTCTACGATTACTTCAAATTCCAATTGCCAAAGCCCGACTTTCTAAGATGCTCGTATTTGATTAGCACCCTCACTCCGAGCAAAGACAAAAAGGGATACAACACCTTTGTCCTCCCATCCCTCACAAGGGGCAATGAACTGAAGCGCTTCAGGCTGACTATCAATTTGGTAAGGGAAGCTCTAGACATGAAAGGAATGCACATTCCCACTGAGAAGGAGTCCATGGTCCCCGACAATATGAAGAACAGGAATCTGACAAAATTAAAGGACATGGTAGCAATGACACCAACGATTGCCATTCATTTGCGAATGTTCATGTAGCATTTCGCATTCCCCGCTCAGGAGAGGTTCACAATGCCACCCAAAAAGATATGGTTTAGTCTATACTTGGCCGATTCCTTCGATTTGATAATCAATATGCCCCACTGGATTATCGACCAAATCCACTTGGCTCATCAAAGGTGGTATAAAAAACAAAAGTCTGTACTGTATGGATGTTGTGCCCTCACCAGGACTGTGTATAGATGTTTGGTGTATGATGTGCCAGTGCAAAGGGCACTCATTTGGACCAGGGTACAGGAGTTTCAACGCAGATTATCAACCGCAGGGCCACCCTCCAAGAAAATGAGAGGCACCGTTTAGATGCCCTGTGCACAACCCCGCGGTGCGACACTAACACCTGAGACAACTCCACGACTTTCGAGGCAGGTACAACCCTTCACTATCAGATTACCAAGACACAGCATTGATGGACCGAATCTGGTGTTCCCACCTGTACCAACTGACCTAGAGTTTCCTCACAGATTCACATTAGAAGACCTAACTGATGAGGAGGTAGCCAGAATAATCGAAGCTATTAACACGGAAGTCGAGGCAGAGCAAGCTAGTGGATAACAAACTGCTACAGACCAACCCCATCCCAGACAACCAGAGGTCGTCAATGTAGAGGGTGAAGAAGAAGAACAAGAGGAGGAACATGGTGGACAATCCGAGGAAGAAGAGCAGGAATATGATCAGGAAGCTCTGCAAGTACTTGAGGGTGCCCCGGCTTATACGAAGGAATTGAAAAAGCTCTATGATACCATCAACAGAGTTCAAGAGCAACATAGACTGTCCCTAGCAGCAGGAAAAGCCCTCATGAACCAAATCCTTGAGGAGGGTGTAGACGAGCAATACCACGCCACACTTGACATGATATCTGATGCTTTAGGAGTACCTGAGACGGTGCATACCGCCCTTGCACAATCACAAAGAACAGAGCGAAGATATGGCAGACGCCCCCCTCGATCAGGAAAATAGATGAATGTATTAGTATCAGAACCACAAGGAACATCCACAACCACTGGCACTGCATACACCGTTCATGATACTGAGGAAACCCATACATCAAGTGCACCTCCGTCACCTCCTTTGCCACCCCTACCTCCAACTCCACCACATTCTCCTCCCACTACCAGTGTAACCACTACTGTCACCGCCTCCGAGTCCACTACCCATACCGAAGCACAGACCGTCAGTCAACCCACACAACCCATGCACCCTATCTCCACCTCTCTCGTCTATACGACCACGGACATAGTAATTCTAACCACAGCCACGGAAAACCCGTTCCCCCGATCACATTTCCTGGCGGTTCATATTCACAATTGCACACACCACTATACACTTTCACCACTATCACCGCACCCACAATTCCAATGTTCACAATCACTCCCACTACTGCATCCACTTTTGATTTTATGGACATATCACCCACCTCCGCACCTCTCCCTCCCCCTATACACCCACCATCTCCCATTCCCCCACCACCCACCTCACCATTTTCCAGCACCGCATCCACACTTCCCTTCCCCTTCCCCTTCCCTTCTGCATTCAACACCCTTCCTGCATCCACCCCTATTAATAATGTATTTAATAATATGTATCAGTGTATGTCTCAGCTACAATAGCACTACCAGCATCTTGATAACCAACATACGAGACTCTTCCGAAGCCATGAAGAACTTCAAGTACAATTCATTGATCTAGAAAGGGAAAAGCGGCTACTACAACAACAGTATGTCACTTTACAGGAACAACATGAACAGTTAGTAGCCAATCCACCCCAGTCAGATGCAGAAGAAAAACAACAAATGGATGATATGCTACACTCCCAGATAACAGAGAATCTCAAGCTTCGACGCAACCTGGCCCTCTTACACAAACATATGTCTACAGCACTCGAGGAGAATAAACGACTAGAGAAACAAAACGAAGAAAACTTGGAAGCAGCAATGGAGGGTTCCCCACAAGAAATCGACCCAGATAAATTCAAGGCCATCCCCTCCGCAAATATGCAAATCGTGTTGGAAACCCATGCCGACCTCCTGGAAGCCCATGCAACCTTAGAAAGAGAAAGAGATGAACTATTGAAGCAGCTGGCAACCCAGCAGGAGTCACCAAGCAAAGTCACAACCGTAGTTGACACATCCGAAGAAGTCAAAAAACTCAGAGCGGAACTAGACGAATTACGAAATAAAGTCTTGCAATACGAGCGTCAACCCTCTCCCCTTGTAGAACCCGAACCTGAAGAGCTAGTGCCAATTGAAGTAGACGAAACCTTCGAAGACCCATACGTTCCCATGCCTGCACCAGGGGGCAAGCAAACAGAAGAGGGCATGGACACCATCGAGATCAAGGCTCCTGAATGGATGCAGAGGTTAGAGAAAGTGGCCACAACCCATGATGACAGAGTGACAGTTCAGATAGCGTCTATGTCACGTTTGGAAGAGGTAGTCATAAAATCGGATTACTTTAGAAACCTCTCCCATCATAGGTGGATCGGCACATCTGACGATTTGTATGTTCCTTTCTGTGTCTTAATGGCGGATTACAATGCTGAAATAAAGCACCACACCTCAAAAGAACCAATCTCGGCTACACAGTTTGCACTGGACGACATCCCAGCAAGTGCCAAGCAGGGAAATATACATCAACCTACGTGGAGGATTCGTCTGCTTGAAACCTACCCTGAGATGGTAATGACATGGAATAACATGCCTTTGTATATCAAATACAACCCATGCTACTGCCCTGTCTTTCGAGGAAGGTCATGGCCAGAATACACAAAAACTGTGATGACAACCAAAGGATGTGAGAAATGGCTCAATTATGTCTACTTAGCACCACCTAAAGGCCAACCTACCATCGGCTATATGATTTCGACGATTCGGCATTGGGGGGTCCGGTTCAAAAATGTACCAGATGTCATGGCCCAAATGTGTCTTAAAATTTTTGAGCTCATGTTGGTCACCTTCAGGACCTTCAAGAATGTCAAGGAACCTCATCTGTCAGCTCTCGGATTTAATGAAGGTAATCAGGACCTTGTCTACGACATGAGCACCACACCGTCTATTAATGTCGTATATGCATGGCATGCGCGCATAAAGTATCTACCAGCCTGCTTCAAACAGATGTTTGAAGAAATGTTTGTCACGGGATTCTGGGAATATCATTCAGAGATATTCATTCCCAGACCATCACATTTATTGCAGTTGTTTGTAGTGGAACAAGCTCTCCATTCAGAAAAGTTACGTATACCACATCCAGAGGTTTCAGGGCCGCTAGATTGGGATGCTCTACTCACGGACTTGGCCAAAGGGTTGAGAATTGCAGAACATCACTTAGCACAAGACGTTGTAGAATACTACATCCAATGACCCACCCAACAAGGGTCTGTCAGGGACGACAGACGTGACAGAGGGGGGGGTGTTGGAACTGAAGGACTCACAAGGCAAGGAAGCTTACGAAGGGAGTCAGAGAGAAGAGAAGGCACAAGCAGACAGAGTAGTCAAGGACGATCTGGCAAGTAGGCCAATATTTTTTCTGAACACTAAAGCATATCAAAGAGGTGGACACACAAGGAGAAGGAGCAAGTAGGGAGCTCGAAGATGTGTATGACAAATCGTTAGAAGAAATCCCTACAACAATAGTGATTTTCATCACTAAAAGCCATTGTAGATACCATTTCATATTTTTGTAGCTCCATTTTGTGCAAGCCAAGGAGTCCTTGAGGAGGAGCATTTGAAGTAGCTACCTACCAATTTTCATAATTTTTAGATTTCATTTGAGTCTTCAAATAGGCCCTAGAACCTAATTTTTAACTAGGCCGGACACTAGGTCTGGACACGGCCAAAACCTAGTCAAAAACTATAAATAGAGCTAGAGAGCTCATTTTCAGTTTAGCTTGTAATTGATTTGGACTTGTAAGAGCTTTTTGGAAGTAATCAAAAGAACTCCATTGCTTCTCACTCTTTGTCTTACCTTGTGTGCGCATGTGTGTGTATGTGTGTGCATGTTAGTGTGCTTCGCACCCACGCACTTGTGCCTTCACTTGCTCGAGGTCATCATACCATCCTCACGTCTTCCCGGATTGACATTAAAGGAGGTGCTACTCATCATTGAGCTACAGGAACCCACATGTGTAATCGCCCTTTTTGAGCTGCAACTAATTTCTTAGGCACCCAAATTTGTCAGAGACCTTCTTGTTGAGCTGGTCGTGGTTGCTTGGTTCTGGTCCTCACGTTGTTGGCTTGCGTGGGTGGGAATTGTGTTGGAAAGGCTAGTGGTTGCTCTTCTTTTGTACCCAGATCTGCTTCATGCCCAAAACTACTTTCTGCTTGAAATCTCTTTGTCTATTTGATATAGAGTTTGTCATGTTCTGTTTTGCTTGCAGTTTTGGTTGAGTTGGGGTGGCGGCATTAGTCCTTGCACAAGAGGAGGAGTCTGCTTGTCTTTGAGCCTGTTCTTCCATGATTGGGTTCTCCTGGAACATAGAGCTCTGGACACATACAACATCTTTTTTGCTAAGACTAGTCTTAGAAGAACTAAGAGAATGTGTGAGACCTCGATTTGTGATCATGCAGTTATCTAATTCTAATGTAATGCATTGTTCATGTACCCAAACTTGAAGAATTTGACTTCTTAGCTTTAAGTTAACTGCATGGTCATAGATCCAATCTTGACCCAAGACAAGTGATTCTCTAAGGTCCTCATCTTGACACACTAGCATTTTGACTTTCATTGGAACAACTTGAAGGTAGATGGGAAGTTCCACCTTGCCCAAACAAGGGGTTTCCACACCTCCCAATCTATGAGCTAGGCTTCTATGGGATTCATGTTCAACTACAAGTCTTGGCAGTATGAAAGTCTAACTGCACTAGTTGCTCCACTTGAGTCAATCAATGATCTCACAGTCCTTACATTCTCTCGGTGTCCTACATCTATGGTCACAAAGGAACATTGGTCAATTATTGGAAAAGTAATTATGCCCGATTTTTGGCACATGTATATGTGATATTTTGGGGCTTTTGGGTTGACATCTAGGCCGAGTCGTCTTAACTTATTTCACCTTCTGCGCTCTCTAGCCTCTGCCTGTGCTTCTTCTCTAACTCTCAACTCTTCTTCTTTTCTCTTCTTACCAGTGTTAAGTCTCATTAGCATATCCTCTGTAAGAGGTTCTTGATACAACTTGACTCGACATCCACTAATATAGCTTGGCAAGATGTCACCTTCTAGCGTGGCCAATTGAACCGCACCACTAGTGGAAATTCTATTAATGATCATGGGTCCATATCCTCTTTTTTTCAATTTACGAGTATGTTGCTTTAGTGTGTAAACCAACACTAGGTCTCCCTCTTTCAATCCTTTATCCTTGATGTGTGCATCGAAGTATGCCTTTTGCCTTTTCTTTGCAGCATAGATACCTGCTGCCGCTCGTAGCCTCATCTCACCTAAGCGTTCTAAATCAAATATCCTAGATGGCAATTCATGTCCATTCCACTCGTGCTCTTGTGCTACTTTTAAAGCAAGGATTAGGAAATCTAATGGTAGCACCACATTCTGTCCAAAGACCATCTGAAATGGGGTGGCATTGAGTACCATTTTATAGGCAACTCGGTAAGCCCAAATAGCATGATGAAGCTATTCATCCCAATCAGAGCATTTGTTATTAACAAGCTTGGTCAAGACATTACATAAGATCTTTTTTGTGCTCTCAACTTGTCCGTTAGCTTGTGGATGATAAGGGGCAGACTTCTTATGTATCACCAAGAATCCTTGGAGAAGATTTTCAATGACTTCATTCAAGAAATGCGTACCTCTATCACTTACTAACTCTATTGGTAACCCATACCTGGTGAACACGTTCTCAAATAAGAACTTAACCGTCGTTTGAGCATTATTCTTTGTTGTGGCTTTCACTTCTATCCACTTTTTAAGGTAATCGGTGGCTACAATAATGTATTCTGCATGGGAGTTTCTAGCTGGGGGGTTAGTGGGACCAATGAAGTTTATACCCCACTTTGAGAATGCACATCCTCCCATCATTGGTCTCAAAGGCATCTCATGTTTTCTTATCAGATATTGTGCATGTTGGCACGTGTCACATTTCTTCACATAAGTATGTGCATCCATATGAAGAGTGGACCACCAAAGTCTTGAGAATAGAATGGTTTTGATTACTCTATTAGGCCCAAAGTGTCCACCCGCAACACCGCTATGTGCAGTTTCTAAGACCTTCAAGTAGTCAGATTCGTGAACGCACAATTTTAGATAACCATCCCTTCCCCTTTAGTATAGGTTTTCGCCTACTAAGGCATAGTCCTTAGCCTCCTGCTCCATGCTTCGTCTTCTTGGTAGACTAGCCTCACTAGGTAGTGATCCCGATCTCATCAATTCTACCAATGGAGCACTCCAATTAATGACACGTGATAAAGAGTGGCATGCTCCACTGGGGGTTTTTCCTGGCACACTGGATAATTCTTAATCCACTCGTGTATTTCTTTGTCCATGCTAGGCCAATACACTCCTAAATGCTTCAGATTATGCAATGTTCATTGTTTAGAATAGTGATTTCCTAGCAATCCTTCATGAGCTTGTTGCAACCAACTACTATGCTCATCATCCTCAACACAACAAGCTAATACACCCTCAATATCTTGTTTGTACATGCTTCCTACCAATATGTGATATTTTTGTGATTTTATAATTTCTTCTTGTGATGTTTTCACATTCTTATTTGCAGGTCCGAAGGTTAGGACTAGTACCAACTTATTTGCCCATTTAGGAACAACTTCTAAATTGAAGCGATAAGCATCAGGTAGTTCATCAGACACTCCTTGCGGTGGCTCCCTTGAAGTGATGCGAGAAAGGTGATCCGCCCTAAGGTGGGTTCTACCTTTCCTAACAACAACTTCAAAGTCATATTCCATTAGCAAGAGGAACCATCTTACTAAGCGTCCTGTATTGTAAGGTTTATTGACCTAACAAAGCTTGATGATCAGTTAAAAACTTGAACTTGTTGGCCAATAAATAGTGTCTAAACTTTTTCATAGCGTATACCATGCCTAAACCCTCTCGCTCAGTTGTGGTATAGTTTCATTCAGCTACGGTTAGCTGTCTGTTAGCATATGCTATGGGTAAATCTAAATTTCCTTCACATGTGGGTTGTGCTAGCACACATCCTATGGCGTGATTGGATGCATCCACATGGACATGGAATGGTTTAGTCCAATCAGGAGTGGTCAATATTGGTGCTGTGCACAAACGTCTCCTCAGCTCATTGAAGGAGTTTTCACATTCATCGTTCCACTCAAAACTTGTTAGCAAGGCATAAAGAGGTTTAGCTATGATCGCATACATGTGAATAAACCGAAGGTAATATCCACAATGGCCCATAAAGGCTTGTACCTCTTTAACATTCCTTGGTTTTGGAAGCTCTGCTATGGCTCTTACTTTATCCTCATATGTAGATATTCTATTCTTAGAAACAATGTGACCTAAGATTTTACCTTGTCGAACCATGAACACACACTTTTCTGGATTCAAACAAACTCGATATTCTCTACACTTGTTGAAGATTTATCTGAGCTCAGGGATATGGTATCTTCTTTCTTGGGAATGAGCACATAAATCATCCACATATACTTCTAAGCTCTTTCGCAAGAACTCTTTGAAGACATGACACATGAGCCTTGGAATGTTGCGGGTGCATTGGTGAGCCCAAATGGCATCATGCGAAATGCAAAGATTCCCTACTCCGTGGCGAACGCTGTTTTGTGTTGATCTTGTGGGGCAATGGCTACTTGGTTGTAACCTGAAAATCCATCAAGGAAGCTATAGACTTCCTTGCCTGCAACACGCTCCAATAAATGTTAAGTGATTGGAAGCGGATAGCTATCTTTGATGGTAGCGGCATTAACGTTTTTAAGGTTAATACATACTCGAAACTTCCCATTTTTCTTTGGCACTACTACAACGAGGGATACCCATTCAGTATGTTCAATCTCATAGATAAATCTAGCCATTCAATATGTTCAATCTCATACCCATTCTGTATGTTCAATATGTTCAATTTCTTCTTTTATCTTGGCTGCATAAGTGTCATTATATGTGTAGGGCTTCTGTTTGGTGGATTTGGCATCAGTAGTCATGGGAATCGTATGAGAGCATATTCTTGGATCTACTCCCTTCAAGTCTCTATAGTTCCATGCAAACACATCCCTATATTCCCTTAATAGAGCTACAAGCTCTGCTTCTTCTTCTGCACTTAGGTCTTCTCCATTGTATGTACATCTCTCTTCGTTACAACAATTTTTTTGGTCTTTTCTTTATTGTCATACGCTTCTCCTATGATGGCCTCTCTTTTAGGCATTTGTACCAAATTTTCCGGTCTTCAACTTCATACTTCTTGAAGTTTTCTGGTACTTCAAACAATGATTCCTCTTCTTCTTATTTTATTGCTTTTCTTTTCTTTTTCTTTTGACTGCTCTCACTTCCATCCTTTGAATTTATTTTTTTAATGCTTGTGCGAGGTTCTTCTTTTTGAGTAAATACTCCGACATCTTCTAGATAGTGCTTCTCTGAATTAAAGCAACTATCCATCAAAATGGACTCTAGATCGTCATCGTTCTCTTCTTCTTCTATGAAGTCACTAGGGTCACATTCTTCTAGCAAGGGCTGACACATGAACACTGAAATATCATAACCCTCTTCATCACAATGAGGTGTCCACTGTTCTTCATTGACAACAATGTCCATGGTGGCTAAGATTTCCACCCAACCATGAGGCTCAAATTCCTCATCTGGAAAAATCATCGGTGTGTAGGTTGGGTCTCTAACTGGTCTATCTCCTGGGGGAGTTCCTTCTTCTCTCACCTTTACATGTTTTTCTTCTTCCTCTACGACCTTGCACATCCACAAATGAGTATCTTCATGCAACCAAGATGGGTCAGGAGACCTTCCAGAATGCACAGAGATTGAATCTTCTTTTGCTTTGTGGATAGGATTCCACTGTAGGGGTATCTTTGAAGGAGTAATCCTTCAAATTGACCTTGGTGGTGACCCCTAAGTGTTGTAAGTACAAAGAGTTGGTTCCCCAATCCTGTACTATTTGCAATTGTCGTAGGAAGGGTCTTCCTAAGATCATCTCGTAGACATTATTTTTCTCAAAGTCACATATAGCAAATGTGTGTTCAAACTCTACACCACAAGTGGTTAGAGTTATCCCTTCGAGCAATCCTAGAGGTCTTTCAAAATGACCGTCTACCATTTGAAGCTTCATTCTAGTTGGTCTTAATGTGGGTTTGCCCCATCACTTCCACAAGGAGGTGGTGGCAATAACAACACAAGCACCTGAATCTACGATTGCTTTGGTTGTGTAACCTTGGTAGGTGATTGGAAGATAAGTATTACCTTCTTCACCGTTGCTCATGTCCCCTATTTTGTCTAGAGGTATCTCTGGTACTTTCTACTTAGAGCCTCATTTTGGCATATTGGAATCAAGTTCTGGGACCTAATCCTTCACGTGATTCCATAGCTCGAGTTTTACTTTTAGTAGCTCTTCCATGGTAAGATGACACTTGAACTTAGTGTTCTTCATGGCATCAGTGTTCCTTGGAACCACTGAGTCTTTGTTTCTTACCATTATTGTGGGAGCTCTAATATGAAGAGATTCAGACTCCCATGGGCCTGTGAATTGTGGCAACTCTTGTAACGACTTAGATTCAAAATCTAATATTTCATCTTCTTGTTGCTCTTCTTGATCTCCATAGATAGATGGAATGTCTTGGGGAAATTGATCATGTAGGTTATCAATCTCAGGAATAGGAGGGGGATTACCCTTCTCCTTGTCCCATTTCTCCTCTTGTATTTCCCACAGGAACTCTTGAGAGTACTGTTGAATTGAAAGAGGTGCTCCCTCATCCACGGAATCAGGCACATAAGCTTTCATTGGTGGTGAACCTTCTCTTTCAATAATTGGTTGAGCCTGTGGAGGTAAAGAAACCTGGGGCTTGTTTACCAACTGCTCTAATCTTTCTAGTAAGTCCTGGAAATGCAAATTCGCTTTGACAGAGTTTGTCTGATTGAATGATTGACTGGTCTCGGGCATAGCCTGAGCTAGCTCTACCATCTTCATACACATTTTTGTCCGTTCAATCTCTAAATGTACTCTAGGGTAACTCTTGTCTAGGTTTGTAGCTGTTGGCTCTTCTTGAAGACGAGCCTGGTAGGCCTTGAACATCATGTCCAAGCCATCTGGGGTTGGATTTGCAAGAACAGACCCTGGTTGTGGTTTATTTACAATGGGTGGTGGGGTGGGATGAGGTGGTGTGGACGGAGTTTTGTCATGCGAGCAACTTTGAGATGAAATGTCTTCTATCTTTGTTTTCGCTTCTTTCAGGCTTTCTTCTAGTTCTGATAACTTTTTATTCCACTTGCGATTGGCCTTCTCCCTGGTATCTTTCCATGTTCTTGTTTTCCTCTTACTAGGCTCTTCTGATTCACTTACCTCTGATTGTTCAACCGGCTTATCTTGTTTTAAGGTTTGTGCCCTGGTAACTACTTGTATAGGAGCCACATTATTGCTACTTGAACTTGAATCAACCACTAACCCTACCACATTAATGGGTGTAACCTTGGGTGCACTAGAGGGGTTTCTTGGACAATCTCTTGGGAGATTGTCTTTGCCACACTCAGGACAAAAAGCTTGTATTGTGATGGCCTGTTCTTGACCTGGAGATGGCGGCTAGGGACAATCACGAATGAAATGGTCGCCCTAGCATCTAAAACATGGTCCTCTAGGGGCTTGTGGTCTTACTTGTCTTGCTTGGGGCCTAGGGTTAGGATTCGTATACATGACATTGGAGTATTCTGGCTCCCAATTTTGTTCCATATGTGGTGCCTCATATTGATACGAGTAAATCTCACTATGCTCAGGTGACTCTGTGTAATAAGCACGTGGACTACCTTCATGGGAGTAGTCTGAACTAGGATCATGAGAGTCATTTTGAGACCAATGGAGTTAGTGGTGCCAATGCTCTATTAAGGTTCTCTTTTGTCATTGCATACTTAACTGGAACACATTGGTAGGAGCTAGTGGTTGGTTTCCTAGGACTGGTTGTGGCCTATATGGTCCCTGATATTGTTTTTGTGGTCGATAATATGGCTGTTGGTATTGGTTCTGATACCTACCCTGTTGGTAAGGTTGCTGATAAGTTTGTCTAACATCCTGCCTATTGTAGGGACAATCTTGAGCCGTATGGTTTGTGTATTTCCTTTCAATAGTGTAGTATGGGGCATTCCTTTCTCTTATGTTTGGGTTTTGCATTGGGCATACGTTAGCCATGTGGTCACCTCTGCAAGTATAACATCGGTTCAATGAGTTGAGCCTTGGTGTTTGTCTATTTTGAACTCCTAACTTCTTGGCAACCTGCTCAGTTATCTCATCTATCTCCATGGAGGTTCTAGAGGCATGACTAGTAGAACTATCAAAATCCTTATAGATTTTGGACAATCCTAACTCCTCACCCAAGTTATCTTCTATGTCAATGCATGTCCTCACACACTCTTCTATGGTTCTAGGCTCTTTCAAGTACACATATGCTCTCAACTTTGTGCTTAGTAAGCCATCTAGAAACAAGGCCACTTGTTTGGCAGGTGTGGGTAACTTTGGAATAGGGCATCTTTCTAAGTACTGCCTGAACCATCTTCATGCAAGTCACACTGTTTCTTGGGGTGTCTGCTTGAAGCTGTGGATCAAGGATGATGTGTTATGCCTGATACCACTCTTGGAAAATTCTACAATGATTGCTTCCAGCAGTTGACCTATATTTTGATAGTCGTGACTGTTTAGTGGTTGAAACTAGGCTAAGGTAGTGCTCTTGAGAGTCAAACCAAATGCCTCAAACTGAGTGAACAAGTCTTCAACTTGTTCAGCTCTTAATACTTGTTTGAACTCAGCCACATGATCATAAGGATCTCCTGAACCGTGAACGTAATTTTTCATTGTCTTGACCACTTCAGAGGGTCTACTCTCGGGGTCTACGCAATGGAAAATCATGTTCATCTCTTTGATGTCTTTGTGCCTGATTTCTCTCTCTTTCATGTCTTTCACCTTCCATTCTTGATCTATCTCTACCCACATTGTCTGTAAAGCTTACATCAGGCCTCTCTGTGACTCTTTCCCTCTGGTTTTCATGAGCCTTGGATGATCCTACACCTTGAAGGCCACGGAAAACATTGGATCTTGGTGGAGGGAAGATCAATTCACTCTTCCAAGTGTATGCATGCCTATCATGTTCTGTTACCAAGAACATTTTCTGTGACGTGTTATCCAAGTAGACAACTTTGCCTGGTGTCTCCAGATCCTTGAACTCGTAGATGATGACTATGCCCAATTGGCTAGGTTGATCTGGCTTGAATCTCTAGAAGGCTTCCTCTGTTTCTCTATTTAAGAATAGTTCTATGCTTTTGTTGTCTTGAGGGATCTAATCTAGAGTCATTACTCTGGCCAAAACTGACTTACCTCTAGGAGTCTTGGGTTCTTGTCCTACATTTCCTTGTTTTACGTCTCCTATCTCATTCTCAGGAATGATATTTCCAAACTCATCTATCCTATCTGGTAGGTTGGCGACCACATACATGGTTCCTTACTCATCAATGTATGAAACCTTTTTGAACTTGACTACTGGGTGTTCAAGTCCAAAGGGTTGATCTGGATTTTTGAGTTGGACCACTGATCGCCTTAGGCCGTCCTCATAGATGCGAGCACGTAATCGGTTGGTCCGAACATATTCCAACTCTGTCTTATATGGACCTTCTGGTATTTGTAGATAGGCAGTTCCTGAGCACTTGCAGGTTTCCCCATGCTAAAGGACATTTCTGAATCACTTGTGTCCGAACTTAGTACGTAAGGATAACCACTTAGTTGTTGTGTCCAAGACTTAGTTGTATGGTTGACACTAGCCTCAGAAGATCTAATGCTTTATCTATCTTTCCCTAGGTGTATACCAGATCTTAAGTTCATAAGCTTTGTCTTCTAATCCCAAAATTTCCCTTTGTATTGCTCACAATCCTTTGGAGTCCCCTTGGTTTCCTAGTCCCACTTGAGGGTCAACTTCAAATTATCCTATCTGAAAATCAACTTGTTATTCTTATAAAAACATTTGAGTCCATGTGGGATTCGAAATGAGCTTTCCAACGAGCTAGAGAGCTCAAAAAATGGACTTTTGATGAAAAAGTTATGTCAAATCAGGCTCTTGGGGGTCAAAACAAGCAAATAGGACCTTTTGGAAAAATCACGATTTTGTGTCAAAATCGTGATTTTGGGAGGTCTGAAAATCGCGATGCTGAGCTCTTATGAAAATCATGATTTTGAGGGATCATGCAATTTGCGATGCTGAGCAACCATAAAAATCACGATTTTGTGAAATCATGAAAATTGCGATGCTGAGCACTAACGAAAATCGAGATTCTGAGCAATCCTCAAAAAATGCGATTTTGAGGGAAAATCGTGAAAAACGTGATTTTGACTGAGAATTGTGAAAATCACGATTTTATCTGAAAATCGTGTTTTCTTAAAATTGTGTTTTTGACATGAAAATCGCGATTTTGGATGAAAATCATGTTTGATCGAAATCGTGTTTTTGACCTGAAAATCATGATTTTGAGAATGACCAGAAAATCGCAATTTTGATTGAAAATCGTGTTCTTGAAAATTGTGTTCTGAATATCGTGAAAATCACGATTTTGGATGAAAGTCGAGTTTTTGAAAATCACGATTTTGGAGCCAACAGAGAATCGTGTTTTCCCAAAATCGTGTTTTTGGCTGAAAATCGTGATTTTGACCCCACTGAAAATTGTGTTCTCTCAAAGTCGTGTTTTTACTTGAAAATCGCGATTTTGGCTGAAAATCGTGTTTTTTGAGAATTGCCAAAAAATCATGCTTCTCAAAATGACCAGAGAATCGTGTTTTTGAGAAACTTAGAGAATCGCGATTTTGAGCACAACCAGAGAATTGTGATTCTGAGAATGATCCCAAAATCGTGTTCTTGTCAAAAAGCTTTTAGGCGAGAACTAGAAAATCGCATTTTTTTGAAAAAAAAAGAATTTTATGAAAATCGCGATTTCTAGTCAGAATCATGTTTTTTTTGGCGGGAAAATCGCGATCCCAAAATCGTGTTCTTGTCAAAAAGCTTTTAGGCGAGAACTAGAAAATCGCATTTTTTTGAAAAAAATTGAATTTTATGAAAATTGCGATTTCTAGTCAGAATCATGTTTTTTTGGCGAGAAATTCAAATTTATGAGCGCGGAGCAATGGCGAGCTCCGTATGTGTAGAAAATCATGAAAAAACACAGGCGCTTGCTGTCCCTTGCACTTCATAACTCCTTCTCACACAATAATGCATGAAAAATGATATGAAAATGGTGAAAATGCACTAAAAAGCAAGAAATTTCTATGAAGAAGAAGATGGATGAAGATGGTGATGATGAAGAAGAAAAATCAGAAAATGAACAGAAATGACAATTTTTTCACCTTCCAATGTCGCAAATCTATGATCTTACCATCACAACACTCGTCCTCGAAGCTCTCTCCCCGACAACGGTGCCAAAATTTGGTGTAGCTCAAGCGTAAGCACCACCTCCTTTATTTGTCAATCTCCAGAGACGTGAGGACCGGTATGGAGACTGTGAGCAAGTGAAGGCACAAGTGCGTGATTGAAAGCACACAAACATGCACACACATACACAAAGAGAGGAACAATGGAAAACTTTCTATTACAAAAGCTCTATTCTCTAACAAGCTAACCTAAAAAATGAGCTCTCTAGCTCTTTTTATAGTTTTTGGACTAGTTTTGGCCTTGTCCAGACCTACTGTCCGACCTAGTTAAAAATTAGGTTCTAGGGCTTATTTGACGGTTCAAATGGAGTCTAAAAATCATGAAAATTGGTAGGATGATACTTCTAATGCTCCTCAAGCTTCAGGACTCCTTGGCTTGCACAAAATGGAGCTACAAAAAGGTGAAATGATATTTACAATGGTTTCTAGAGATGAAAATCACTGTTTTATAGGGATTTCTTCTGAAAAATTGACATACACTTCTTGGAGCTCCCTATGTACTCCTTCTTCTTGTGTGTCCACTGCTGTGATGCACTTATTATGCTTGTCCTTGACCTTGATTTCCAACAACATGCTTAATATAAACAATAATAACAATCAATACAATAAAACATTTCATTACTTAATACCATACACACAATTCAAAACATAATTGAAATGATATATATATATATATATATATATATATATATATATATATATATATATATATATATATATATATATATATATATATATATATATATATATATATATATATATATATCAATGTAAATACATATAATCCAATGTCATAATCAAGAATCCTAATCATCATGATCATGATCATGATCATCATCAGCATCATGATCATCCTCATCATCCTCATCCTCATCCTCATCATCATGATCACCCTGTGACAATCGAGATCGTCCCTCCTGTGTCTGTCTCTCCACCTCATCCATATCTGTCTCTCCATAATGCTCCTATATTACATATAACAAACATAAATAAGTAAAACAATTTATATAAAATTTAATAAAAAGCATCCAGATGATCTTGCATATACTCGCTCAAACGCTGATATCCAAAATGTGTAGCATACTTGATCTCATGTTTTGTAGGATATCGGCCATAATCCTTTTACTGCATTGAAACAAATAAAAAAGATTAGTTTCTTGCATTTTAACTAAAATAAAAAATATACTCACAATAACACATATACTTACAAATGTCGCTACAAAACCATGATGGCCCATTTGGCCTAGGTGCGATGTGTGGCCTGACTCAACTCTCTTCTTTGCAACAACCTTTTTATTTAAGAAAACAGAAATACATAAATTAAATGTAAAAAATTACTAAAATATATGAAAATTATAAATATAAACTATTAATTTGTATACCTTCTGTTGAGGAAATGACTCCTGAAGATGTAGCTATCTACGAAAAAAACTACCACGTCTTAGGTGGTATGTTAGGTCGCCTCTTATTTTTTTCCACCATACAATATCTCTTGTTAATTTAATCTCAAATAGAAAAAAAAATCAGAATACATACACATATATACACACACATACACATACCCACATACACATATACATGCAAACATATACACATACATATATGCATACATATACACATATACCATACATATAACATAAACACACATATACATATCCACATATAGATGTACACACACATGCATGCATATACACTCATTCATACAAAGTACATGCATTTATCCCACAATAATGTGTATTTGTGTGTATGTGAATATGTGTGTATGTGCAAATGTGTATATGTGCATATGTGTGTATGTGTAAATATGTATATGTGAATGTTTATGTATGTAAATAATCAGATTATTAATATCAAATACCATTATTTGTAGATTCTGATCAATTAGATGGAACTCCACCACTGTCTCCTCATCGTGCAATGACTATATACTGTAAGTATATCAAACATTTAATTTTAAATATATTTGATGGATACATAACTTATATATTTTTTTGTTTCTTATTATAATCAGATTCTGATCAATCAGAGGGCACTCCACCACCTACTACCCATGCAACGAATTCACATATGTCCTCCGATAGGAATTATGATGAATTTTACTATCAAGAGCATATTATATGTTGGTGTAACTCTTGTTATGGAACATATCGAAGACCACGATTGGAATGTATTGAATATGAGGTAAAGTATGGTACTTTTGATCGTGCACCATCACCTGGTCATGATAATGCTTGGGTATGTATTTTTTATATAAGTTAATGTTATTATTTTATTTAAAAACCATATACGAAATCAAATTACTGTTGATATACAGGAATACTTGCTCGATGATAATGATGATGATAATTTTTTTCATAATGTTAATATACCTCGTACACGTCATGGAATTGCTGTTCATCAATTACAAGCAGAGGTTTCTAGAAATCCTCTACCTCTTGGTTTAGAGACTGAAACGGTTGGAGATTATCCATTGCCAGCTCGTGATCATTCTCTAGTACAAACATATGATAGAAAAAGATATGGAGGATGGAATAGAGGACCACTTCCTTTAGATGGAAAGGTTTTCAACTTTTGGGGTAATCACTATATGATTGCTCCATCTACTGTTACTAACGTTGGTCGTGGTCTCTTTATTATAAAGGATTTGTATGTGCCTCCGAACTCTGAAGTCACTCTTATGTCATTTTGTGGTCCTATATATGGATGGGGAGATTGGCATCCACTTTCACGTTATGTTCAAAGCATGAGTACTTATGGAATATGCTTGAATGTAGCATCCCTTACTAGTAGAAGGATTTCACATGCAGAAAATGAAAGATTATATATTGATGGAAGACCTTACATGCATGGAAATATAGCAGGTTTAATAAATAGTAGACGAGGGTTACATAATAGTTCAAGGACTTATTGCACATTTGAGGAGCGTAAAAATAGTCATGAATCGCCATACATGAGTAGAGATGTATCAAGATACATAGTTGTCAATGCTATTACTACATTACATGCTAGTGGTGAACTATTAGTGAATTATGGATGGCGTAGACCTCCAAGAGAACCTTTTAGCTAGAGAGAATGAAAATTTTCTATCCATATTTAATAACTTATATATTTATTTTTATGTTTAAAGTTTATTTTTTATTCATTTATGGAATACTAATGAATTTTATTCATATGTGTAGATTCCAACATATGATGTTGATGATATTCCTCCACACCATTCACAATTGCTAGTAAGACCTCATTTATCAAAGCTTCTATGAGGAGGCTATGCAAAAGTGATCCTGTGGAAGATTCAAGGTTGAAAGATCTATATTCAAAAGAAGATAAAGTACAAGATTTGTGCGACAATGATGAAGATGATGGCATGGTAGATTTTATTGAGGATTGGTATCAAAATGACAGTGAGAGCATTGCCATTTCTAAAAATGAGAAATATCTTTGAGAGGAATGTCTAAAGCATGTATAAGAAGGAAGTTGTTTGACACGACTAAGTGCGAGCTTACTTATTCTCAATCTTCAAAATCATTTTGGATGGAGTAATGTATCTGTTTTGACACTATTAAGGTATAGTTTTCAATTTTCTCTATCTCTCTCTCTCTATATATATATATATATACACACACATATACATATATATATATATATATATATATATATATATATATATATATATATATATATATATATATATATATATATATATATATATATATATATATATATATATATATATATATATATATATATATATACATGCATATATAAACATACACATAATATACATGAATGTATACACACATATACACACATACACATGTTATGAGAGTAAGGTCAAATTATACAGACCTGTATCGAATGAAGATGTTTTGTCCATCTAGCCTTTAGAGTTGTCCACCCAACCTTTAGAATCTTCTTGACACATATGTTTCTCCTATTTTAGTCAACTTAATACCTGTGTTGCTAACTCTTTTGCATACAAATATTAAGTATGAGTTAGCTATGAAGGTATTAAGTCATCAGTAAAATGGGAGGACCAAATTTATCTAGAAGATTTTGAAGGATGGAAAAATAATTTTAAAGGATGGGCAGAAAAAAGTGTCCATTCAATGCAGTTTCTTATTATTACTTTAGCTAAGGTAAGAACAAGAACTTGCATTGAACGGACACTTTTTTTCTACCCATCCTTTAAAACTATTCATGCATCTTTCAAAATATTCACTATTAATTTGATCCTCGCATATTACTGATGACTTAATACCTTCATAGCTAACTGATACTTAATATTTGTAAACAACCTAGCAAGACAGGTAATAGATTGACTTTAAAATGAGAGACCGCCTGACAATTCAATGGTCTAGATATGAAAATTTGCAAACCACAATATACAAAAAAACAATTAAAAACAAAATCAAATATACATAGCTACACATGCATACATAGATATACATACATACATACACATTCATACATATATACACATACATACATACACATGTATACACACATACATATACATATATGCATACACATATGCATACGTATATATACATACATATACACCTATAAAACACATATACACATATATATATATATATATATATATGTGTATACATATATATATATATATATATATATATATATATATATATACACATACACATATGTATACACATGCACATGCATATACACATACACATACACATACACATACACATAAGCATACATATACATATATATATATATATATATATATATATATATATATATATATATATATATATATACTTTTTTTAATATATCTTTTTTTGATGAACTTTACAGGTTATTATCTAAAAAGTTTTTACCAAGTCAGAATATTCTTCCTACCTCACATGATGAAATGAAAAAGATAATAACTTATTTTTGTATACATGCATGTCCTAATGATTGTATTTTATATAGAGGTGAATATGTAGACTCTTTCACATGTCCCAAATATCAATCTCCTCGATATAAGGGTGAAGAAGATAAAATCCCAAAAACCATATTCAGACATTTTCCATGGGCTCCATGGATTAGACATATGTTTCAAAGCCCCAAATTATCAAAGCTTTTGACATGGGGACATGATCATAAAAGTACTGATGGAATAATTAGAATTCCTCATGATAGTGTTGCTTTTCAGCATATTGATTCTACATGGCCTGAATTTGCAAAAAATCCATATCTTAAATTAGGAGTTTCATTAGATGGGGTTACTCCATTCTCCATGAAATCCAGTAAATGGTCAACATGGTGAGTGGTAGTCATAAACTACAATCTTCTGCCATATCTTAGCATTAAAAAGGAACATTTCATGCTTTTACTTTTAATCCCAGGGAAAAGACAAGTTAAAGATATGAATATATATCTTGCTCATCTCATTGATGATCTCCAAGAGTTATGGAGAGGTATTAATGTCATTGATGTATCAAAAAGCATCAATGAAATACATATTACGGTTCATGGTATTGTGGCTTGGACTATTCACAATTTTCCAGGACATGGTGTTTGTTCAGGTATTGATGTAATTTTTTTATTCAATATGCATATAAATAAATGTCATTTAATCTAATTATATTTTTATCGTTTTCATGATGCAGGAATGTCTACTAAGGGATATAAAGCTTGTCCATATTGTGGTGATTGGTTGAGATGAATCTATAGTAAGAATCTCAACAAAAATATTTATCTTCAACATCGACGATTCTTGCCTGATGATCATCCATTAAGATCTAAAAGAGAAGCGATACATTTTAATGAAAGTTTGAAACAAGTCAGTGTCCAAAACCTATGACGCCTATGGACTGGTATAAAAAATGGAAAGATGGACCTCTGGTAGATCCAGAATCAGAAATCTTCAATGATGATGAAGATAATGAGTATATGAAGAGAGTTAAAGGAAAATTGGCACTCGTAGAGAACATATCAATATGGTATTCTTTGGAGTATTGAAAAGAGTTAAAAGTATGTCAACTTCTTGATCCTATGCATGTGTATGTGTAAATGTCTGCAGATGTGTGTGCGTGTCTATGTGTGTGTGTATATGTGTGTATGTGTATGTGTGTGTGTCTATGTGTGTGTCTCTATGTGTGTATCTATATATATGTGTCGGTGTGCATGTCTATGTGTGTGTGTAAATGTGTCTGGATGTGTGTGTGTAAGTGTGTATGTGTCTATGAGTGTGTATGTGTTTATGTGTGTGTATGTGTCTATGTGTGTGTATGTGTCTATGTGTGTATGTGTATGCATATATGTATGCATATGCATTATGTATGCATATGTGTGTGTATCTGTGTGTATGCATTTAAGTATGTATGTATGCATATGCACATGCATATGCATTATGTGTGTATGTGTGTATGTGTATATGTGTGTGTATATGTGTGTATGTGTGTAAATCTGTGTGTATATGTGTGTGTGTCTATGTGTGTGTATGTGTATGCATGTATCTATGCATATGCATGTGCATTATGTATGCATATGTGTGTGTATGCATGTAAGTATGTATGTATGCATATGCATATGCATTATGTATGCATATGTATGCATGTATGTGTATGTGTGTGTATGTCTCTCTATGTGTGTGTGTATGCATATATGTGTGTCTATGTGTGTGTGTATGCATGTGTATGTATGCATCATTATGTGTGTATGTGTGTCTGTGTGTATGTGTGTGTATGTGTGTGTATGCATGTGTATGTGTGTAAATCTATGTGTATATGTGTGTGTACGTGTGTGTGTCTATGTGTGTGTATGTGTATGCATGTATCTATGCATATGCATGTGCACTATGTATGCATATGTGTGTGTATGCATGTAAGTATGTATGCATATGCATATGCATTATGTATGCATATGCATATGCATTATGTATGCATATGCATATGCATTATGTATGCATATGTATGCATGTATGTGTATGTGTGTGTATGTCTCTCTATGCGTGTGTATGCATATATGTGAGTGTATGTGTGTATGTGTGTGTGTATGCATGTGTATGTGTGTGTATGCATGTAAGCATGTATGTATGCATATGCATGTGCATTATGTATGCATATGTATGCATGTATGTGTATGTGTGTGTATGCATGTAAGTATGTATGTATGCATATGCATTATGTATGCATATGGATGCATGTATGTGTATGTCTCTCTATGTGTGTGTGTGTATGAATATATATGTGTGTATGCGTGTGTATGTGTGTGTATGCATGTAAGCATGTATGTATGCATATGTATTATTGTATGTGTATGTGTGTGTGTATGTCTCTTTACGTGTGTGTGTGTATGCATATATATGTATGTATGTGTATGTGTGTATGCATGTCTATGTGTGTGTATATGTGTGTGTGTGTTTGTGTGTATATGTGTGTGTCTATGTGCGTATATACGTGTGTGTCTATATATATGTGTCTGTATGCATGTGTATATGTGTGTGTAAATGTGTGTCAAATATCAACAAATCCTCCCTATGAGGGATACGACGAACAAGGAGCCGGAACTCATGTACAAAGAAGTGCAAAGCCATGTGGAAAGAGATCAATCTCCAAAAGCTTCAAACTTCTCCCTTGGTAGATCCTTTTTGAAAACGTCTAGAACATTATCTTGTATGGGCCCAAATTACTCATCTGAGAATGTGAAAGAACTACCACCAGTACTAATCATAATGATCTTACTGACTCCCATTACATGATAGGAGGAGTTGTTAGTGCTTGTGATAGTATTCCTTATAGGGTTAGGCTCAAGTGAACTGAAGAAACTGCACTACAATGTAATATATTTGGTTGCCTCACTATCAAAGTACCAAAAATTGGAGTCTACTCAAGACATACGTTGCTCATGAGAAGATGAATCATAGCTTCAAATAGTGGTAACCACCCATTCTTCATTCTAAACAACATTTCTAGACTTTGTTTTAGGTGTAGAGGCCTTTGCAACAACCATTCCAACCTCTTTCTTCTTTGCCTCTTTTGGAGCCACTTTAGGACAACTCTTTATGAAATCATCATTTCCCTTACTATATTTGCAGAATTGTTTTTGCTTTTGTATTTTCTTCTCATCTTTGTCTTCCTTGTTTGACTTTGTAGCATTATCATATTTTTGGTTACTAGTAGATGAGCTCCATTTACCTTTTCCCTTCTAACTAGGTGAAAACGCTTGATCTACAACACAAAAAATTGACTTGTTCTCCCTAGACTGATCTTCTTGCAACAAAATAGAGGCTAACACCTCAAATGTTAAGGCATTTGGATTACAAAATTTCATCATCAATTGAAGAGCAGAAACAAACATCTTAAATGAAAGTCCAAGTCCATTAAGAAAACTCTACACTAGTGAAGTATCTAACAAGATTTCATCAACAGAAATCAACTCCTCCTTCAAATCTTTGATCTTTGCCAAAAAGTTCTCCATAGGATCTCCTTCATTCATATGCTCACACTTCAACTATTTTCAGAGGGTAAGCAACATGAGCCTCATTTTGTGCCTTGTATAAAGTTGTATATGTGTCCCAATCATCCTTTATTGTCTTGCAAGAGTGAATGTGAGGGATACTGGCATGTTTCATAAACAAAGCTATCAATGCATGTGCCTAAGAATCTTTGCCATCCCAACAAAGTTGCACTATAGTAGGTGCAATAGGAATTGCATTCCAAACAACAATTTGAAGATCATCATCTTCAATGCCATTTGCATCACTCTTGGCAGTAGTCAAGGCACTGAAGGCATTACAAGACAAGGGAGCCAACATAAAGAATCAAAGCAAAGAGAAGGACCAAGCAAGCAAAGCAGTCACTCAACCTGTTCAGCTCTTAACACTTGTTTGAACTCGGCCACATGATCATAAGGATCTCCTGACCCGTCAAAATAATTCTTCATTGCCTTGATCACTTGAGTGGGTCTAAGGGTTCTTGGGTGCTCTCGGGGTCTAGGCAATGGAAAATCATGTTCATCTCTTTGTTGCCTATGTGCTTGATGTCTCTCTCTTTCAGGTCTTTCATTTTCAAATCCTGACCTATTCCTGCCCACGGTGTGTGCAAAACTTACCTTAGGTCTCTCTCTAGTTATTTCTCTCTAGGCTTCATGAGCGTGGGATGATCGTACTCCTTGGAGGCCATGGGAAACATTGGATATTGGTGGAGGGAAAATCAATTCACTCTTCTAAGTATATGCATGTCTATCATGTTTTGTTACCAAGAAAATTTTCTCTGACGTGTTATCCAGGTAGGCAACTTTGCCTGGTATCTCTGGGTCCTTGAACTCGTAGATGATGACTATGCCCAATTGGCTAGGTTGATCTGGCTTGAATCTCCAAAAGGCTTCCTCTGTTTCTCTATTCAAGAATAGTTCTATGCTTTTGTTATCTTGAGGAATCCAATCTGGAGTGATCACTCTGGTCAAAACTGACTTGCCCCTAGGAGTTTGGGGTCCTTGTCCTACATTTCCTTGTTCTAGGTCTCCTATCTCATTCTCAGGAATGATATTTCCAAACTCATCAGTCCTATCTGGTAGGTTGGTGACCACATACATGGTTCCTTCCTTATCAATGTATGAACCCTCTTCGAACTTGACCACCGGGTGTTCAAGTCCAAAGGGTTGATCTGGATTTTTGAGTTGGACCACTGATCGCCTCTGACCATCCTCATAGATGCGAGCACCTAATCGGTTGGTCCGAATATATTCCAACTGTGTCTTATAGGGACCTTCTGGTGTTTGTAAATAATCAGTTCCTGAGCCACCTACAGATTTCCCCATGCTAAAAGACATTTCTGAATCACTTGTGTCTGAACTTAGTCTGTAAGGATGACCACTTAGTTGTTGTGCCCAAGACTTAGCTGTATGGTTGACACTAGCCTCAGAAGATCTAATGCTTTGTTTATCCTTGCCTAGGTTTCTACCAGACCTCAGGTTCATAAGCTTTGACTTCTAGTCCCAAAATTCCCCTTTGTATTGCTCAAAATCCCTTGGGGCTCCCTTGGTTTCCTAGTCCGACCAGAGGGTCAAATTCAAAATATCCTATCTGAAAATCAACGCATTATTCTTATAAAAAACAACTGAGCCCATGTAGGATTTGAAACGAGTTTTCCAACGAGCTATAGAGCTCAAAAAATGGACTTTGGATGAAAAAGTTATGTCAAATCAGGCTCCTGGGGGTCAAAACAAGCAAATAGGACCTTTTGGAGAAAATCGCGATTTTGTGAAATCAGGGAATCGCGATTGTGTGAAATCAGAGAATCGCGATGCTGTGAATTCAAAGAATCCTGATTTTGAGCACAGAATCGTGTTTTTGAAAATCGCGATTTTGAGCACAGAATCGTGTTTCAGAGAATCGTGGTTCACAAAATCGTGGTTCACAGGATCGTGATTCACAAAATCATGTCTTCACAGAATCGTGTTTTTTAAAAATCGCGATTTTGAGCACAGAATCGTGTTTTAGAGAATCGCGATTTTGTCTCAGAGAATCGTGTTTTCACAGAAGCGTGGTTAACAGAATCGTGATTCACAAAATCGTGTTTTCACAGGATCGTGTTTCATAGAATCGTAGAGAATCGCGATTTTGTCTCAGAGAATCGTGATTCACAAAATCGTGTTTTTCACAAAATCGTGGTTCTCAGAATCGTGTTTTTTGACGTGAAAATCGCGATTTTGTCTCAGAGAATCGTGTTTTCACAAAATCGTGTTTTAGAGAATCGTGTTCTCACAGAATCGTGTTTTTGGCTGAAAATCGTGATTTGTGAGAATCGCGATTTTGAGCAGAGAATCGTGATTGGTGAGAATCGCGATTTTGAGCTGAGAATCGTGTTTTTGAGAATCACATTTTTGAGCAGAGAATCATGTTTTCACAGAATCGCCTTTTCACAAAATCGTGTTTTTGATGAAAATCGTGTCTTTGCTGAAAATCGTGATTAGTGAGAATCACGATTTTGAGCAGAGAATCGTGTTTTTGAGAATCGCGATTTTGAGCAGAGAATTGTGTTTTCACAGAATCGTGGTTCACAAAATCGTGTTTTCACAAAATCGTGATTTCACAAAATCGTGTTTTCACAAAATCGTGATTTCACAAAATCATGTTTTCGAAAATAGTGTCTTAGAGAGTCGTGTTCTAGAGAATCGCGATTTTGTCTCAGAGAATCGTGGTTTCCAAAAATTTAGAGAATTGCAATTTTGAGCACAACCACAGAATCGTGTTTTTTTGGTTGAAAATCGTGATTTGTGAGAATCGTGATTTTGAGCACAACCACAGAATCGCGATTTTGAGAATGACCACAGAATCGCGATTTTGAGAATGACCACAGAATCGTGTTCTTTTCAAAAGGTTTTTAGGCGCGAAATAGAGAATCGCGATTTTCAAAAAAAAAAATTTGAATTTTCACAAAATCGCGATTTCCATCACAGAATCGTGTTTTTTGGCGGGAACTTCAAATTTCTGAGCACCGAGCAATGGCGAGCTCCGTATGTGCAGAAAATCATGAAAAAACACAGCACTTGCACTTCCTAACTCCTCCTCACACAATAATGCATGAAAGATGGTATGAAAATGATGAAAATGCACTAGAAAACAAGAAATTTCTATGAAGAAGAAGATGGAAGAAGATGGAGATGGTGATGATGATGAAGATGAAGAAGAAAAATCAGAAAATGAACAAAAACAACAGTTTTTTTACCTTCCAACGTCGCAAATCTACGATCTTACCATCACAACGCTCATCCTCGAAGCTCTCTCCCCGGCAACGGCGCCAAAATTTGGTGTAGCTCAAGCGTAAGCACCACCTCCTTTACTTGTCAATCCGCGGAGACGTGAGGACCGGTATGAAGACCACGAGCAAGTGAAGGCACAAGTGCGTGAGTGAAAGCACACAAACATGCACACACATACACACACACGTGCACAAGGTAAGATCAAAGAGAGGAACAATGGAAAGCTTTGATTGCAAAAGAGTTCTCTTACAAAAGCTCTATTCTCTAACAAGCTAACCTAAAAAATGAGCTCTCTAGCTCTTTTTATAGTTTTTTTACTAGTTTTGGCCCTGTCTAGACCTAGTGTCCGGCCTAGTTAAAAATTAGGTTCTAGGGCTTATTTGAGGGCTCAAACGGAGTCTAAAAATTATGAAAATTGGTAGGATGATAGTTCTAATACTCCTCAAGCTCAAGGACTCCTCGGCTTGAACAAAATGGAGTTAAAAAAATAGAAAATGGCATTTACAATGGTTTTTAGTGATGAAAATCACTATTTTTGTAGGGGATTCTTCTGAAAAATTGACATACACTTTTGGAGCTCCCTACTTGCTCTCTCTTCTTCTATGTCCACTTCTTTGATGTGCTTCCATGTTTTATGCTTGACCTTGAGTTCCAACACCGTACGCTCCTAACTACAATAGTATCTTGGTGCTCACTTTGATGTCCCAAGATTGTCTTCACAAGTGGCAGCCAACGAGTCACTGTTTTGTCCTATAGTGACTTTAGACGAAAACCCAAAATTTTAATTGGGGGGCCATACTTTCCCCTGTGCGTACGCTGCCGCTTCACATACCTTCACATTTCCTTTTAAGTCTTCACTTTTGCACATAAGAGAGGGTTCACCTGAACCTTTCAAAACACTTTAAAACACACTTTGAACCTTAGGGAAATTAGAGAAAATACCTCTGCAACTTGCAACCCACTTTCTCCAATTTACCCTTTGTGGACAATTAATTGTGCACTACCTGTGCACTTTGACACCTACACTTTAGCACTTTGACTTTGCACTTGTTGACTTTGACCTTGACCTTGTTGACTTTGACCTTTTGACTTTGACTGTAGTTGACTTTGACCAACATGACTTTTATGGGCTCAACACTTTTTGAGTAATACAAAGAACTCCATTGTTCCTCTCCTTGTTCTTGCCTTGTGTGCATGTGTGTGTGTGTATGTGTGTGCATGCTTGTGTGCTTCTCACTCACGGACTTGTGCCATCACTTGCTCATAGTCCTCATACTAGTCCTCGTGCCTCCACGGATTGAAAATTATGAGGTGGATCTCCTCACATTGGTCCTTGCCATTGTGCTAGAGTGACACAAAATCTGGCATTGTTGTCGGGGAGAGAGCTTTGAGGACAAGCATGTGATGGTAAGACATAGAGTTGTGATGTTCGAGTTGTAGGTGAATTTTCTACTTTTCCTTATTTTTCTTTTTCTTAATTCACCATCATTATCACCATCATCATCCTCATCATCTCCCACCTCCATCTCCACCTTCGCAAAATTTTCAGTTTTTTGGTCATATCACCTTCCCCACCTCATTTTCCTCATTTCACTTGTGAGAGAGCGAGAGAGAGCTTGTGTTCTTGTTGTTTTTGTGTGTTTGTGAGCATTTCTTGCAGGTTTTGGTTGTATCATCATCTCCTGCAGCTTGTCTAGGTACGAAAAAGCTCTGCACAGTCTCTAAGGCATGGACCTGTGACCATCGCGATTGACCAAAAAATTTGACTCTTTGATAACACTAAGCACATATTCATGATCTACAGGCCTTGCACATCACATACACATAGAAATGTCAAAAAAATTTGCATTTTCTCTGTCCATCATGATTGGCAACATCAATCATGATTGATAGTGTCCATCGTGAAGGACTGTGTGTCCATCGCGATCGACAGACCCCGACATATAGCCAATCAATCACAATTGACATTATCCATCACGACGGACACTTGTGTCCATCACAATTGACTCAAAAATCACGATCAACACTCAAACATGGCACATTTCTTGTTTATCACGATGCATAGAGGCCCGATTCACAATAGGTAACACAAAAATCTTGAAAATTCAATCAATTGCGATCGACAACCAACAACGGACAGCGTGTCCGTTGCGATTGACACGTGTCCATCATGATGGACACCCTTGTCCATCATGACTGAAAAAAAAATCGTGATTGATACCCGAAATTGGCAAAAAAAAGCTATCCATCGCGACTTATGGGCCACGATTGACCCAATATAAATTAAGAGACCCGAGATATTCTGTCCATCACAATTGACAGGATCCATTGTGATGGACACCCCTGTCCATCGTGATTGACACCCATCAATCATGAGTGACTTACTCCATCGTGATTGATAGGCCATGACAATTAGCTTTGTCCATTGCGATTGACAGCCAATTCAACCAGATTTTAGGGTTTTTGATTTTTCAAATTTTGGCCAATTTGGATCATAGAATTCAAGCCATTATATCATTTTGAGGACCCTATACAAGTAAGTCGAAAGATCCTGTTCGCATGTTTTAACCCTGTTTTAATCCTAGAACCCTAAACTTTCATAACTTCTTCATATGAACTCCATTTCTAGTGATCTTGGGCTTGCACACATAAACAAGACTATATAATATTTCTAAAAAGATTCAATCACTCCAAGTGGATTTTGTAAGGTCTATTGACCATTCCATCATCCCATCGAAGAGATTATCCACTATCTACAAAGAGTCTAAAGGTGCATGTGTACACACAAGCTCAATTTACATAAAGGTTTTGAAGAGAATGAACATGAGATTTATGATGCTCTATACATATAAGATGAGGAACTGAACAAGCATAAAATGAACTACAAAAATGATCTTTTCAAAAATAAAAATCAAATGAACAAAACATGCCTACTTTTGAAGCCTCCAAAGAGATATGTGTATGTAAAGATCTTTGCCTATGTGTAGAGATAAACAAGAAAGGGGATATCTTATACTAATGAAACAATAATAAGAAGTTAAAATATGTTGAAGAACCTATTAATTCATTTGAATGCCTCTCTTTATATAACCTATGGGCGTAGGTAGTTGATTGAGCTCCATTCACCACCTAAAAGTGTCCCTAATTTTCTCCTCCAAAGTTAGTTGTGATTTCACTTGGTTGTGGCTCATACCATGAATCTATATTCATTTAGAAGTATGTGATGATTTCACAATGATTGGTGGACCCCATTCACACAAATAAGCTTGCAAAATTGCTTGATTTCTAAAGCTCCGTGTGTACCTAAGTCGTGAAGCCTTAGGGACTTGTGTCGATGAGACTAGACCTCAATCGCCCCACAAGTGCATATAGTGGTGGATTGATCCACGTTTAATTATCAATCAGAGGAACCATAAGAACCAAGTATATGAAGAAGTGTGCACACATGATGGCAAGTGAAGTGGTTAAGCTACAATGCATGTGAAAAGGCTTAACTACCACTCTAACTCACTAATCCTTTGAAAATGCATGCTGCAATACCATTTGCAGCAATAAGCACAAATTCAAACTTTTCTCTTAGCTCCAAACTCCGAATATAGTCAATAGTGGATTCCTTTTGAAGCTCTCGACGAGACGCATCTATTGCTAGTCACTCGAATCTAATAAACACAACTCAAGTTATGAGCAAAATAGTGAATGGAAAGAAGCACCAACACTCGCTTCACAACTCGTAATGGCTCAAACACACAATAGAATAGTTCAAAAGCGATGGGAAAGGATAGATAATAGTTCTACACACACATTCCAAGCATTACACACACACAAAAGATCATGGAGAAGTATGAAATGAGCAGGAAAGAAGCAAATTTGAAATTCTTTTTTAATTCTTCACAATGGCAAAAAGTTCTTTACAAGAGTCACAAAGTGACTTATATACATGTGCCCTAAAATTGGTCCTTTCACACAAGAGACCGACACTTTATTGACTAACTCTAATTTCCTACTATTTTACAAGAGTTATGTTACAAGGTTTTGGGGCTTATGCATCTAGAGGACTCCTCTAGTGCATTTACATAGCTTCAAGGGAGTTTTATATGATTTTGAAGAAGAAAATTTATGCTCATTAATTTGAAAATTTTGGGGCTCCTTTTCTGTGCCTCTTTTCTCTGCAACACTCTCCTCCTCTTTGTCTCTATTGTCCCTTGATAGGCTTTGTTTTTTGTCCATAACTTGTCTATAGCTCTTTAGTACACACACCTATTGGTCGAAGAAGCGATAAGGATTTTCAAACAATTTGTTACTTTATTCGAACTAAGTCATTTGCTTTTGTAATCCCCTTGGTATTCCATACATACATAATTCTGGGTTGCTGTGTAAAGCCGGGTTGCCACGCATGCAACCAATGGCTAAGACTGTGGTATTCTTAGTCACCCTCTTCAACTTTTCAGACTCTACCTCTTTCTAACTTTTGGTCCTCAGATATCTCTTTGTCTTCACATATCTGACCTTGTTGTATTGCCTGGAGCCTATTTACTTCTTTCCATCCCATGCATCTGGTGGATTAGGAAGCTGTGTGCAACCTCCCTTGAAAGTTGCTAGATGTTATATTTCTTTGTTTCCATTGTGTATACAAGACAGAGGGAAAAAACCCTCCAAAAGAGGGAAAAAAATGCCCCAATAATCCTAAGTGTGTTCACATACATCACTCTCAAAATATATCAACAAATCCTCCCTATGAGGGATGCGGTGAACAAGGACCTAGAACTCATGTACAAAGAAGTGCAAAGCTACGTGGAAAGAGATCAATCCACAAAAGGTTCAAACTTCTCCCTTGGTAGAGCCTTTGTGAGAAGTGTTGGAGTTAGACGTCTATGGAAGCATGCGAACAACACAAGGAAGAAGAAGAAGCTTGGAGCACAACACACAATACTGAATGTATTACTAGAGAATGTACAAAGATTAGTAGCCCATTAGGGCAATAGGCGTATATACAAGCCGAGGGAAAAAAACCTCCTAAAGAGGGAAAAAAGTGCCCCGACAGTCCTAGAGTGTTCACACACATCACTACCTAAATATATCAACAAATGCCCCCTCGGAGTGATGCAGTGAACAAGCAGCTGGCACTCATGTATAAGGAAGTGCCAAGATATGTCGAAATCACTCCACAAAAGGAAGTAAGCCCAAAGCTTTGTGGAAAGATTCAAACTTCTCCCTAGGTAGAGCCTTCGTGAAAAGGTCTGCAATGTTCTCCTGCATGGGCACATATGCCAAGCTGACCTCCCTAGTAGAGAACCTCTCCCTAACATAATGATAATGCACCTCAATGTGCTTAGTGCGAGCATGGAACACATTTCCTTGCAACTACCAATTGGCTGTGACTGTCAGTGAAGATGGTGGTGGTAGAAGACTGACCAATACCCAAATCAGCCATAAGGCATCTGAGCCACACACACTCAACAGTCGCTCTGAAAGCTACCCTATACTCAGCCTCATAACTGGAAGTGGCCAAAGTAGGCTGCTTCTTGCTCAACCAAGATATAGATGAGCTACCAAACATGAAGCAAAAGCCACTAATGGACACACAAGTGTCATAGCAACTAGCCCAATCAGAGTCAGAAAAAGCATGCAAATCTAGCGGTAGTGATCCCCCCTTGGGATAAATCAAACCAAGTAGTCGAGTACCGCTCAAGTAGTGAAAGATGCGCTTAATCGCCTGCCAATGCTTGACTCCTAGGCAATTCATAAAACTGCTCATCAGAGAGACAACAAACTCAATATCTGGCCGAGTAATGCATAAGTAAATCAGGCATCGAACACCGTGCTGATAGAGGACAACATCAAATGCATCTCCAACATCATGAGGACTCAATTGTAAACCTGTCTCCATAGGAGTGGCAATAGGCTTATAGTCTTCAAGGCCAAAATGCTGCAATAATGTGTCAATATATTTTGTTTGACACAAAGCCATTCCACCATCAACTTGCATAAACTGAATGCCCAAATAGTGATGCAAATGCCCCAAATCAGACATCTCAAATGAGGCATGCAAATTAGCCTTAAAATCAGCAATATGCTTCTCAATATGACTAGTGAGCAGCATATCATCAACATAGACACCAATGATTAGAAGCACATCATTAGCACGCTTAACATATAAGGTGTTTTCAGTTGGACTGTTCTCAAAACCATGTGCAATCAGATAGGCATGTATCTTCTCATACCAAGCACATGGTGCTTGCTTTAAACCATATAATTCCTTCTTTAACCTACACACCTAGTTTTCATGCCCTTTATATGCAAAGCCACAGGCCTAAAAAACATGAATAGCATCTTCCACAAAAACAACATCACGGCTAGCCAGAATGTGTTTAATCTATGGATGATATAGACGATAGCCTTTACTTTCAAAATTGTACCCAACAAAAATACATTTTACTGATTTATCATCCAATTTTTTGTGATGTTGTAGACTGCAGCGCTTTAGTGGGACACCTGTTAAGTACATATGTTGCACACATGATAGCCTCAAGCCAGAAACTATGTGGCAAAGCCTGACTCTTGACCATACACCTCACCATCTCCATGAGTGACCTGTTCTTTGGTTTAGCAACTCCATTCTGTTGAGGTGTATACGGCACTGTACACTGGTGTTTTATCCCACATTCAACCAAAAATGCATTATAATTAGAAGACATATATTCCCCCCCTCGATCAGAATGAAGGGTGCCCATTTTACATGCTGACATATTTTCAGCCAAACCCAAAAACTGTTTGAGGCACATGAACACTTTAGACTTTTCCTTCAATGGATATACCCATGCATGCATGGAAAAATCATCGATAAAGTCACGAAGTAAAGATAATTTCCAAAAGAAGGTGTCTGCATAGGACCACAGACATCACTATGTACAAGCTGCAATTTTTGAGTAGCCCGAACTGAACCATCTTTTGGAAAGGAAGAATGTTGCATTTTGTTCAAAATACACCCTTTACAAACATGTTTTCCGGATGCCTTAAGTTTGGGCAAAGAGGACACCATTTCAAATTTCTACAGGCATAGCAAACTAGCAAAATTAAGATGACCAAAGCATGCATGCCAAAGCTTTGCATTTGACATAGCCTACGAATCATGTACTTCACATGCCAAATCATTTATAGATCTTTCATAGTCTATGAGCTTATACAGCCCACGATATAAAACGTGAGAAGCAATAATCACATGGTCATTTGATAGATCATGAACTCTACTCTATCATCAACAAATTCACAACCAAGCCAATCTTGGCTAATGTAGAAACTGATAACAGATTTTTCTTGATCCTTGGCACAAACAAAGCATCTGACAAGGTGAAAGAACTACCACCAGCAATAGTCAAAATGATCTTACCAACTCCCATAACAGGATAAGAGGAGTTGTTGGCACATGTAACAGTATTCCCTGTAGGGGCAGGCTCAAGTGAAGAGAAGAAACTACGCTGCGAGGTAATATGTTTGGCCGCCCCACTGTCAAAGTACCAAACATTTGAGTCTACTGCAAACATGCACTGCTCATGAGAAGATGGTTCAAAACTCCAAGCAGTAGTAAACGCCCATTCTTCTTCCTACACAAGATAAGCAGACTCTGTTTTTGGTGTAGAGGCTTCTACAATAACCATTCCAGCCTCCTTCTTCTTTGCCTCTTTAGCAGCCAGTTTTGGACAGTTCTTTATGATATGATCATTTCCTTTATAGTACTCCCAAAACAATTTCTTCTTTTTTGATTTCGTTTCATCATTGTCTTCCCTCTTCGATTGTGTAGAATTAGCAGATTTCCGCTTACTAGTTGAAGAGCTCCATTTTCCTTTGCCCTTCTGACTAGCCAAGAAAGCTTGATCTACAACACGCATAATGGACCTATCCTGCCTGGACTGATCTTCCTGCAACAGAACAGAGACTAACTCCTCAGATGACAAGGCATTTGGGTTGCCTTTTATTATCAACCAAAGAGTAGAAGTAAAACTCTGATATGAATAAGGAAGACCATTCAGAATAGTCTACACAAGTGTCACTCTAGCACAATGGCAAGTACCAACGTGAGGAGATCCACCTCATAATTGTCCATCCCTGGAGACGTGAGGACTAGTGTGAAGACTATGAGCAAGTGATGGCACAAGTGTGTGAGTGAGAAGCACACAAACATGCACACACATACACACACATATGCACACAAGGCAAGAACAAGGAGAGGAACAATGGAGTTCTTTGCATAAGTCAAAAAGTCTTTTACATAAGCTCAATTCACAAACAATCTAACCTCAAAAATGAGCTCTCTAGCCCTTTTTATAGTTTTTTTACTAGATTTGGCTTTGTTTAGACCTAGTGTCCAGCCTAGTTAAAAAGTAGTTTCTAGAGCCTATTTGAGGGCTCAAACAGAGTCTAAAAATTATGAAAATTGGTATGTAGCTAATTCTAATACTCCTCAAGCTCGAGGACTCCTCGGCTTGAACAAAATGGAGTTTATTCTACCAAAAACAGGATTTACAATGTGTGTGTAGTGATGAAAATCACTTGAATTGGAAATACTTTATGGAAAAAAATGATTGGGCCTTGTTGCCATATTGTGCATGACTACTCCATTGTGCATGTATGCTCTTCTTATGACTTGTATGCCAACACTCCCCTCTTCCTAGCCTCTGTCACCCCTGATAGACCTTTGTTCTATAGGGTGGTCGATATAGTATTGGATGACGTTGGTGGCTAGTTCTTGTTCTCCTATCCTTAAGCCTCTTGCTAGGTCAACTTCCAATGCATCCCAATTTATTGCACTTGGGACCTCTCGTTGCGGTGTAGTGTAGTACTCGGAGTACATTGCTTGTTCACAAGCAAAGAGATGAAGCAGGTGTGTCGGCTTAGGTGCAAACACTTCTGAGTGGTACACCCAAAATCCTGATCGGAACATGCCTTCAAATGTTTGTTTATATCATGCGGGAAGATACTTAATTCGTGCATGCCAGGCGTAAGCCACACGAATGCTGGGGGTGGTGCTCATGTCATACACCAAATAGTAATTTCCATTGGTAAACCCCAGTAGACATACCTGTGGTGCTGCTGCATTTTCAAAAGTTTTCAGTACTACCTGCATCATATCCAAAATCTTAAGCATCATTTGGGCTGCCACATCTGGCATGGGCTTCAGTCGAGGCATCCAATATCAAATTGTGGCCATCATGTATGCTACCGATCATGGTCCCTGCGATGGCGCTATGTATGGATAATTGAGCCACGCCTTACATTGAGCATTATTTTGTACCTTTATGTTGAATGTTTTCCATGATCTGCGTCGTGGATTAGGGCCGTAGCATGGATTGTAAAGTAGATGTATGGGCGCATTGTTCCATTGCGTAGCATTTCAAGATATGTCTCAAGAAGTTTCTGCCGCCATGTGGGTTGACAGATTTTGCCTTTTTGCACCTCTGGAGGAAGGTCTTCGGGTTGAAATTGGGTAGCAAAGGAAGGAATCTTGCTTGTGACCCTCTGTATTTCTGCATTGTAATTGGCTAGAATGACATAGTAAGGCCTGTATTGGAGTTCTGCTGAGAGGATAAGGCATCTAGATGACAAGTTCTTGAAGTAATCAGATTGTAACACAATTTCTTCTATGACTCTCATGGCCTGATTTTGCACTACTGTGCGCTCTTCATGAGAACTCCCTATTTCTTCCACTTGTCGTAGCCATGGGGGTCGTGGTGCTTTGAAAATATCATGTCCTTCTTCTGTTTGTCGTCCCCCTGGGAAGGGTTGTGGATCATATTCCTCTTCAAACGTTTGTTCCATTGAAATGGAGACTGTCTCCTCATTTGTGGGTGCCTCAAGGGGGGATGGTGGTCTTTCGTATTGGAGTAGACGTGCTTGCAATTCTGGGACTTGTTTTTGGAGATCTTGAAGGGCTTCCGAGTCCGTGATAAGAGAAGCGGTTGAGTCAGTAGCTTGGGGACCCGCTCTCATTTCTTTCTATCTTGTCTGCTTCAGTTGACCTAGTTCTTCTGATAACTGGTCATGTGCATCGAGTAAAGTGGCATAGTCTTCAAGAATGATTTTGATGCTCTGTGGGGTCACTGCTTGAAACTTGGAAGGACTAATGGGAGGCCAACATGTGCTTTTGATGGCTGCTTCTAAGTTTTCCTGGTTCTATTGTTGAAGTCTTCTATTTTCCTCATGTGCTGCTGCAAGGTGTCATTTGAGCAGGGCCATGTTGCGCTGGAGCTTGGAATTTCTTTCCAATTGTATCTGCAAATGGATTTCTAACCCTTGGATTGATTCTTGATCCACATTTTGAAATTGTCTCTCCAAAATGCCATGAGCCTCTTGTAAGGTTTGAAACTGAGTTTGGAGACAGGCTTTGTCCTCTTCCAGTGTATCGAGGCATTGTTGTAGTGCTTCAGAGTGTTCTTGTAACCTTTGATTATGTGACTGCAACATATAGTATTCTATCCTTAAATATGACATAAATGCAACCATGATGTCAAATGCATTGCCTATGGATGAAGGTGTGGTTTGTACAATGGGAGATGCAAGGGGAGGGAATTGGGGAATGGGAAGAGTGAATGTTGTTTCTATAGGTGATGTGTGTGCCGGTGAGATTGGTGGAGGGGGGACAGGGGAAGGTGGGAGTGTGGGGGGTGGTGGAGGTGTTGTGGGTGGTGAAATGTCCATGCCCTCAGGGGTGGACGTAAGTGTAGCTTCTACCAAGTATATCGAAATGGTAGGTGGTGTGTGTGTGGTACTGGTGAATAAGTGTTGTGTGGATGGTGGGGATGGTATTGATGAGGAGGGAGGGATGGTGGCTTGATACATTCTACAAAAGTAGTCATGGGCGGGTTGAAGGAATGGTGGGATGGGAGGTCGACCGTGAGAACTTGAAGGCGGAAAAGCCATGAAAGGGGATGTGGTGGCAGGGAATCCATAGAATATGGATCTAGTGTCGGAATGGCCTATGGCCAAGGGTGTGGAGGATGGTTGTCCTATGGCTGTCTCCATGAGCAATTCGGTTGATTCGGTTGTGATGGTGGTGGCTTGATAGACAAGGTTTTCAAAGGTGGAGAACAAAGTTGAACCAGAGGTGGGAGTGTGGAAGATGAAAGTTTGCTCTGTGGGTAGGGTAGTCGAGGTGGTGTCTCCAGCTTGAGTTCGAGGAAGTGACGGTGGGGGTGTGGGTGGTAGTGGCTCGGTATACTCTTCGGTGGTGACTATGTGTTCTTGGCCAGGAGTTACAGCTGCTTGGGAGGTTGTCTCAATGGGTTCAGATGTAATAATAGGTCCTTCCCCTGTAGTAATGGGAATCTGGATATTTTGTCAGACCGTGGTCGTGTTTGGAATCTTTGCGGGTCATATTGAACAGGAGGCCTCTGGATATCTGATCAGACTGCTTCTACTACCCCATACGTTTCTGCCACCAATTGTAGGCCTTCACTATATTCAGAATCAACTCTAGCCTCTTCTAAGAGCTGAGCCATGAGCACCCTACTGCTCTGTTCAGTGAGCAATTTTTGCGACCGCACTCGTTCCATGATTTGGTATAGCCTTCGGAGTTCTGTCGTATATGCCAGGGTTCCAGTGGTTTCTTCTGCTTTTGCTTCTTTTCCTTTTGAGTGTTCTAGTTGTTGATCATCATCCCAATGTACATGGCGGCCTTCTGTGGATTTCCTCCTTCTTTGGGAAGATGTGCCCTGTTCTTCTGTATCTAAAAAGAACTCTACATTAGAGAGTTGTGTATTCTACAAGAATGATTCAAAGTCGAAGGTACTCATCCCTTCAGCGTCTCCAGTCGAAGGGAATTCAAATTCAAGAGGGACTCGAGGAGCGGATGGGGTAGCTTGTGATGTGCCTTTAGATCCAAATCTTGGTATGCGAATGGTAAAGGGAGGCACAGTGGCATCCCCTCATGGTGAGACTTTCGGGGTCGTTAGAACTTCGCGTGTTTGGACACAAGGAATAGAGCCCCTCATGCGCTTGGATTGATGTGTGGCGGATTTGAGTCTCTTGAACATTTGTAGTTGTGACCATGTTAAAGCACGTTCAATAGGTACATCGTGTGCTAAGCACTTGTAGATGATGCGCATGATTGCACAACATCCATTCACCACTAGCTTTCTATGTGACCTTTTATTTTCTTCATAGAGTTGCTCTATAATCCATAAAGGAAGCTTAATCAGTAATGCACCTGTCTCTGCCAAGTAAAGAGCGAACCAAATCCGCTTGTGGGGTTGAGTGTACTGATCTTGATCGGGAAATGCAAAATGTTGCATGCACATACGAAGAGGAATGGACACGTTTGGTGTGAGTGCCGCCATATCTTTCAACTTTTGTAGCTTCTGGTTCTTCATATTAGTGGGAATAAAAGGATCCTTCTTAGAGGGCACATGCGTGTCATGCATGTTCAATGTAGAGCTCACCAATTCCAAAATGAGTTCGAACCTTTTCAACTCATTGTTGCCCAATAAGGAAGGAAGGACAAATGATCCTGGTTTATCTTTTTCTTCATGTGCCTGTAATGTTGAGACCAAGTAGTAACATCGTAGGAGATCTGGTTTGGGTAAAGGTGCTGCAAAGTATTTGGCCAGCCCTGCATGCTGCCATATGGTCTGCAGATCTTGTGTGTTCTGGAGAGTTTCAAACTCCTTGGAAAAGAACTGGAATCTAACCCAAGACTTGTCATACTCACACTTGGACTCCCAGATATACTTGGCCTCTCCTAAGGGTCCACGCATGCCATTGAACCAATGCGAATTTGCATGGACTCTCTCTGTATTTGCATGGACTCTCTCTGTGATTCCTGTAGGAGGATCCGATACAGGTATTTGCTGGAGGTGTTGCAACTCTACAAGTCGTTCAGTTCATGGCACATCAATAGGTAGACTGTCCACATCAATCCCTGCAGTACTTACTCCTGCCTGTGAGCTTGAGCCTCCTACTTCTGCCATGAGATTACGTGTAGATGTTGATGCTTATCTGCTAGGAGAAGAGAGGCACATTAGCATTGCATAGGAAACAGAAGGTTCTGGTGTTCCCTCCACAATACTAACATGACAATTCAAGTGGTTAGGGGTTATTGGGTGGAGTGTTTGTGATGTGTGAGAATGTTAGTTAGTAGGTTAGTGTGCATCTTAAATGCATACTTTGGATGTGCAATGTACTCAGAATGCACCTACATCCGAGGGGACCGATTTACAAAATTGGGTAAGGGGGTTTGACACGAGGTTTAAGTCTCCAGAGGTTGATGGTGGAATCATAGCTTTTGGCGGTAATTGTTGGTGCATATCAAGCCTTCACACATTGGCTTGAACATTGGAGCTTTGGAAGACTTGGCTTGGTTATCAATATTGAAGACTTTACATAAAGCTTGGACCTTGAAGGCTTAGCTTGGAACCCTTGGAGGATATATTTACAAGAATCAAGAACCATAGGAACTTAGTCTTATTGATTCTTACTTTTTATCTCATGTAAAAGTCTATATGACTTTAACAACTCATGTAATCACATCTAACTGAGAAAGTCGTGGAAAATTTGATTGAATGAGTAGGTGAATGATTGAGAGAATATCTCATTCACTTTTAGGTACAAGATTCTAGGAGATTGACATGATTTTGAAATTCAAAATCTCACTCAATCTCTATATAATTTACAAGTCAAAAGTCGCGGGTATCCTTCACTCCTCCCGAGGCAATTCTGAGTCAATTTTTGAGTGTGTATGAGCTACACCATAGCTTACACCTCTGAGTACCATTGAGCATCACATTACATGCCAATGGGAATGTACAATCATTAGATTTAATCAATATACTTACATTCATAATCTCTGTTTTCTCTGAGTGACTTCCTTCAACTCTGTCAACTTCAACAGGGCATATCTCCAGATCTACTGAGCCAAATTGGATGATTCAAAGTGCATTGGATTCAGCTCAAAGTCTACTATAAACCTACAAAATTTCAAGGCCATTGGATCTACCATCACAGAGAAATCTTAGTCGGGGTGCTCACTGGTCTGTGACTGTAAGTCTCCTAAAAAATCGGGGGTACACCTTATTTTGCTAAAGTGATTTCTCTGAGTGTGGTTTATCATTTTCTTTCATTCCACTTGGAAATGGAAGCTTACTAAGCTAATAGAATATCTCTAGAAGGAATTTTGCTAATTGTAACTACACTGGTCACACTGAGCATAACACTGAGCAGGTATCAAGACCAAAATAGAAAGATTTCAAGTCTTGTGATTTACAAAGTAGTCTGTTTTGATCAAGTCAATACTCAAACCTTTTCAAAGTACATATAGCATATTTTGGTATCATTTGGAAGCTCAAGGAGTCTACTAAGCACATCTGGAGTCAAAGGAGGGCAGGTGTGAAGCAGGTTTTGCAGCACCAACTGATCTTCTGAGTGCATCCAACCATCACTCCCAACAGTGGTATCAGAGCAAATAAGGTAATCATGGGTGATGGTTTTCCTTCCTTCATTGACAAATTAGACAGGAACAACTACCAAGCTTGGTCTCTAAGGATGAAGACCTATCTACAAGGAAGGAGCTTGTATGGATACATATCAGGAGATGAGGAATTTCCCTCATTCAAGACTAGAGGCCTACCTACAAAGGATGAACATGAGAGGCTCAATCAATGGTGTGCAAAAGATGCTTTGGCAAGGTCATATCTTCTAAACTCTATTTCTGATTTCCTTCTACCACATATAAGGAATTGCAAAACTTCCCAAGAGACTTGGGAAACCTTGTCAACATATTTTTCATCAAGCACAAGAGCCAGAAAGAATCAGCTATGGATTGAGTTTACAACTCTTAGGAAGCAATCAAAACAATGTGTCTCAGATTTTGTCACCAAAGTCAAAGACATTGCAGATCAACTTGCAAGTGTTGGAGAGGAGATTGAGGAAGAGCAAATAGTCAGACAAGTGATCAATGGACTAAAGGCAGACGACAAGTGGGAGAGCTTTACCACAGCAATGGACTTATACATGGACATCCAAGCACCTGATCTAACAACTCTGATTGGACAACTCTTTACACATGAAGCAAAGATCACAAAGAATGGAGAGCAATCAAAAGGTAACAATCCCTCTGCCCTATATACTGATAAGAAGACTAAAGACAAGGGTAAAAACAAAAAGGTTGATGAAGAAGGCTCTACCTCCCAAGCAAACTATGCAGGGAGAGGTAGATCTTCTAGAGGTAGGGGCAGAGGAGGTAAGTCAGGTAGGGGGAGACCCTACAACCAATCTCCATGCAATATCTGTGGCTTGTCTAACCATACTACAGATGAATGTTACAAAAACTACAAGAACCAAAGAGGAAGAGGTCACCAAAGAGGAGGATACTCTCAAGGCAGAGGCAGATTCAATCAATCTCAAGGCTACCATGGCTACAACAATAATTATAACAACAACTACAATCACAATGGCAACTATCAAGGTGGATACAGAAATAGGAAGGATTACAACAATTATGCAGAGGAGCAAGATGATTCCTTGTTGATCATGAACATGACATCTAAGTCAGGTATCAATGATGATCATTTGTTCTATATTGATTCAGGTTGCTCTAACCATGTAGCTGGAAATGTTGCCTTACTCTCTGATTTGGAAGAACCCAAAGGCAAGCATCAAGTGCAGACAGGTGATGACACTAAACATTCAGTTGTTAAAGTAGGCAATGTCAAAACTAGTGATGGTAATCAGAATTTATTGAGCAGAGTGTTGTATGTTCCAACAATCACCAAGAATCTGATGAGTGTAGGTCAGATTGTGGAAAAAGGTCTACAGGTCAGGTTCACTCAACATGGTGCATATGTGGAGGATCCAAGACATGGATTTAGAAGGATAGCCAAGGGAGAAAAATCAGGTAGATTGTTTACCTTTGAACTTGAAGACACTAAGAGTATTGCTTTGTACAACTATAAAGATCAAACCTTATCAGAATTGGAGATTTGGCACAAAAGATTAGGTCACATTGGAGAGAGGACTTTAAAGAAAATGAGTAGGGATCAATGTGTGCTTGGGATACCTAATGTATCCAAGCAACACATGATATACAAGTGTGGGGCTTGTCAATTTGGTAAGTCACACAGATTGCCCTATACCAAGAAAGGTTTTATGCATGAAGATTATCTGGAATTGGTGCATACAGGTGTTTGGGGACCTAGCAAAGAGCCATCCATATCTGGATCAAGGTACTATGTGTCCTTCATTGATGACTATAGCAGGTGGACTGTCTTATACTACATGAAACATAAAGATGAAGTATTTAATTGTTTCAAAAAATATCTTGCACTAGTTGAAAATCAAACAGGTAGACATTTGAAGAAACTAAGGTCAGATGGTGGTGGAGAATACTTCTCCAATGACTTTGAAGATTTCTTGCAGGAAAGAGGCATCAAGAGGGAGATTACTACAAGGTACTCACCTGAACAAAATGGGGTAGCTGAAAGGAGGAATAGACTCATTGTAGAGACAGCTAGGTCTATGCTAAATGAAAAGAAATTGCCAAATTATCTTTGGGCAGAGAGTGTATCTACTGCCACATATTTAATTAACAGGTTGCCATCAAAGACACTTCATGGAATGACACCCTATGAGGCTTGGCATGGTAAGAGACCATCTCTGGATCATTGCAAAATCTTTGGATGTGTAGCATATGTGCATATTCCCTCACAGGTAAGGGGAAAGCTAGACCCTAAAGCTGAAAAGTGTATCTTCATTGGTTATGATTTGAATCAGAAGGGATACAGATTCTACAACCCCTCAAACAAAGGCTTCAAGGTAAGCAGAGATGTCATCTTTGATGAGAATGATTCATGGTATGAAAATGAATGCAGGAAGGTTAGTCTACCTTATGACATGGAAGAAGATTTTCAAAAACTTATCAGGCAAGAACCAATTTAGAAAGAAGATACAAGCTCAGAGGATGAAGACACCATCAACATTGAAGAGTTCAAGGCTTGGAAATCCAAAGGGAAGATGAAGATGAAGCAACTAGAGGATAATCCAGAATCCTCAACTCAAGCTATGAGGAGATCTCAGAGAGAAAAGAAAAAGCCTATTAGGTATGGGTATGATACTTCACTTGTAACCAAGCACTCTGTATATCTTGCAAAGGATCTCTTGAGTGAAGAACCAGGTACATTTGAAGAAGCAATTACTAAACCAGAATGGAAGGAAGCAATGGATGAAGAAATGGAGGCTCTCAAGGAGAGTGATACTTGGGACTTGGTACCCAAGAAGGACTCCATGAAGGTGATAGGATCCAGATGGATCTACAAACTCAAGAGGAACTCAGATGGTACAATAAACAGGTATAAAGCTAGGTTGGTAGCCAAGGGTTTTGCACAAACCCAAGGCATTGATTATGAGGAGACATTTTCTCCTGTGGCCAAGATGCCAACTATCAGAGTTATGGTGAGTGTAGCAGCATCCAAGAATTGGAACATGTACCAATTGGATGTGAAGAATGCATTCTTGAATGGATGGATATCTGAAGAAGTCTACATGTCACAACCACCTGGCTATGAAGATCCCAATAAGGTAAATCATGTTTGTAAATTGAAGAAGGCTCTGTATGGATTGAAGCAGGCACCTAGAGCATGGAATTACAGGTTGACAACATACCTCCTAGACCAAGGATTCATAATGAGTAAAGCAGATACTTCATTGTTTATCAAAAGGAACAATTCAGAGGTAATATATTTGTGTGTCTATGTTGATGACATCATTATTACAGGAAATGATGTTCAGGGAATAAGACACATCAAAGGACAGATGATGAAGGAATTCAAGATCAATGATCTTGGATTATTAAAGTACTTCCTAGGACTTGAATTGGTGTATACAAATTCAGGTATCTTTATTACTCAGAAGAAGTACATTCTGGACATGGTCAAGAAGTTTAATTTGCAGGAAGCTAAAGTCTCAAGCACTCCTATGGAGGTCAACCACAAACTCAGTGCTCATGATGGGGAAGAACTCCAAGATATTACAGGTTACCAAAGTTTGGTAGGTAGTCTTAATTATGCTACCTTAACCAGGATTGATATATCATATGGTGTTAGTGTACTTAGCCAATTTATGCACAAACCAAGAGTACCTCATTTGGAGGCAGCCAAGAAGATAGTAAAATATCTAAAGGGAACACAAAATCATGGTTTGTACTTTCCATATTCATCAGACATTGATATTAAGGTATACTCAGATGCAGATTGGGCAGGTTGCAAGGATGACAGGAGAAGTACATCTGGTTACATATGTTTTGCAGGTGATAAACCAATTTCTTGGTCATCCAAGAAACAACCTACAATAGCTTTATCATCTACTGAGGCAGAGTATAGAGGGCTAGCCAATGCCACTCAAGAAGCTATCTGGTTGAAGCTTCTTTATACAGAATTAGGTCTATACACAAGGCCACCAATCATATTTGGTGATAACACAAGTTCTCTTCACCTTGCAGCTAATCCAATTTATCATGCAAGGACAAAACACATAGAGGTTCATTACCACTATGTGAGGGAGAAGTTACTTAGCAAAGAAATTCAATTGTCATATGTGTCTACTAATATACAATGTGCAGATTTACTTACTAAAGCTCTGGATGGAAGCAAGCTATGCAGATTTAAATCCATGATTGGATTGCAGGAAGTAATTGAAGACTAGAGATGAAGACTTGAGCCAAAGTGTTTGGCTTGAGGGGGAGCTGTTGGTGCATATCAAGCCTTCACACATTGGCTTGAACATTGGAGCTTTGGAAGACTTGGCTTGGTTATCAATATTGAAGACTTTACATAAAGCTTGGACCTTGAAGGCTTAGCTTGGAACCCTTGGAGGATATATTTACAAGAATCAAGAACCATAGGAACTTAGTCTTATTGATTCTTACTTTTTATCTCATGTAAAAGTCTATATGACTTTAACAACTCATGTAATCACATCTAACTGAGAAAGTCGTGGAAAATTTGATTGAATGAGTAGGTGAATGATTGAGAGAATATCTCATTCACTTTTAGGTACAAGATTCTAGGAGATTGACATGATTTTGAAATTCAAAATCTCACTCAATCTCTATATAATTTACAAGTCAAAAGTCGCGGGTATCCTTCACTCCTCCCGAGGCAATTCTGAGTCAATTTTTGAGTGTGTATGAGCTACACCATAGCCTACACCTCTGAGTACCATTGAGCATCACATTACATGCCAATGGGAATGTACAATCATTAGATTTAATCAATATACTTACATTCATAATCTCTGTTTTCTCTGAGTGACTTCCTTCAACTCTGTCAACTTCAACAGGGCATATCTCCATATCTACTAAACCAAATTGGATGATTCAAAGTGCATTGGATTCAGCTCAAAGTATACTATACACCTACAAAATTTCAAGGCCATTGGATCTACCATCACAGAGAAATCTTAGTCGGGGTGCTCACTGGTCTGTGACTGTAAGTCTCGTAAAAAATCGGGGGTACACCTTATTTTGCTAAAGTGATTTCTCTGAGTGTGGTTTATCATTTTCTTTCATTCCACTTGGAAATGGAAGCTTACTAAGCTAATAGAATATCTCTAGAAGGAATTTTGCTAATTGTAACTACACTGGTCACACTGAGCATAACACTGAGCAGGTATCAAGACCAAAATAGAAAGATTTCAAGTCTTGTGATTTACAAAGTAGTCTGTTTTGATCAAGTCATTACTCAAACCTTTTCAAAGTACATATAGCATATTTTGGTATCATTTGGAAGCTCAAGGAGTCTACTAAGCACATCTGGAGTCAAAGGAGGGCAGGTGTGAAGCAGGTTTTGCAGCACCAACTGATCTTCTGAGTGCATCCAACCATCACTCCCAACAATAATGACATGTAAAGGTTTGTGGAATGGATTGTGTTGGATTTGGGACCTTTTGGGTACCCTTCACCCGACATTCCTAGTGTGACCGAAGATATAGTGGTGTGGAGTGTTGATGTTTGCACTGGGATTTGTGTCATGGGTGCTGGTGAGTGCTCATTCCATCTTGTGAATGGAGGTGGTGCTATTTGAGCTGGAAAGCAGGCCTTGGGCACCCACATCTATCTAGCATTTGGGATAGCCTTCATTGACTGCTTCGGGACCCCAATAGAAATGGTAGGTCTAGTGTGTTGTCTAAGGTACTCTTCCATTGTAAGCATTGATGGTGTAGCCCGTTTGGTGCATTTTTGAGAACCTATCTCCGGCGCTGAGGGTTGTTCATCCTTGCGTACCCAAATCTGCTTCATGACATGAGGTACTTTATATTGCACTGGTTGTTGCTTATGCTTCTTGATCATTGGTCTCCTTTGTGATGTATGTTGTCTTGCTTCCTTTCTTGGGAATCTCTTTGGAAAAGAAGGGAACTCGTTTTTGACTTCTGCATCTTCGTCAAGAGTGAAAATCTTCTGCACCCTAGAACTCTGGACAAGAATAGCATCGTTATCTTCATGTGGGTTCCTGGAGGGACTAGGATTTGGTGCCTTTTCTAGTGGCCTGAGTGCTTGATTTTCTAATTCAATCGTGATGTGGTGTTGGCCTACCGAAGCCTGAAGAAGTCCACTGCTTAGGTTGAGGTTGACTGCATGATCATAGATCGAGTCTTGGCCCAAGGCAAGAGGTTCGGTGAGATCCTTGTCTTCACAGGCTAGCACTTTGACTACCATTAGAACCTCTTGAATGTAGAGGGGAAGTTCCACCTCTCCCATGCAAGGGGTTTCCATGCCTCCCAACCTGATGAGATATGCCTCTATAGGATTGACCTTCAATTGCAATTTTTGGCAGTAAGAAAATCGAACTGCACTAGCGACTGCTCCTGAGTCAATTAAAACTCTCACTGTCCTTGCACTCTCTCCTTGTCCTACTTCTAAGGCCACAAAAGGTCATCGATCGACTATCCTATGGAAACATTCACTTGAAGCCTCGCACATGACCATGTGATAGCCTAGAGATTCTTGAGTGTCAGGCATAGGCTGATCTCTACCTTGTCTCCTCAATTTCATTCGTCGGATGCATTCTAAAGCTTGCGCTTGTGCTTCTTCTCGAATTCTTTTTTCCTCTTCTTTACGTTTCTTTGTAGTATTGAGTCGATTTAACATCTCCTCCATGAGGGGTTCTTGATATAACTTGACTCTGCATCCACTTATGTAACTTGGTAGAATATCGCCTTCTAGAGTGGCTAGTTGAACTGCTCCACTTGTGGAGATCCTATTGATAATCATTGGTCCATAGCCTCTCTTCTCTAACTTCCGTGCAAGTTGCTTTAAGGTGTAGACTAGGACTAGATCTCCCGCATTCAAGCCCTTATCCCTCACGTGTGCATCGAAATATGCCTTTTGCCTCTTGTTGGCTGCATAAACTCCTACTGCAACCCTCAATCATGTTTCACCTAATCCTTCAAGATCGAAGATTCTGGAGGATAGCTCATGGCCTTTCCAGTCATGCTCTTGTGCTACTTTCAACGTAGGTATCAAAAAGTCCAATGGTAGCACTGCATTTTGGCTGAATACCATCTGAAAGGGTGTGGCTTGGAGTACCATTTTATAGGCAACTCTGTATGCCCAAACAGCATGGTGTAGCTGTTTGTCCCAATCAGAGTGTTTATTATTAACCAATTTTGTCAATACATTGCATAGAATCTTATTTGTGCTCTCAGCCTGTCCATTAGCTTGTGGATGATAGGGGGCAGACTTCTTATGTATCACCAAGAATTCTTGGAGAAGGTTTTCTATGACTTCATTCAAGAAGTGTGTACCTCTATCACTCACTAACTATATTGGCAATCCGTATCTAGTGAACACATTCTCAAATAAGAACTTTGCTGTCATTTGAGCATTATTCTTCGTTGTGGCTTTTACTTCTACCCACTTGGTTAGATAGTATGTGGCCACAATGATGTATTCAGCATGGGAACCCTTAGCTGGGGGATTAATAGGACCGAGAAAGTCTATTCCCCACTTAGAGAATGCACGTCCACCCATCATAGGTTTCAATTGCATCTCATCTTTACGTATAGGATAGTGAGTTCGCTGACAAACATCACACCGCTTCACATAGGTATGTGCATCCATGTGAAGGTTTGCCACCAAAGACCTGCAAATAGTATTGCCTTGATCACCCAATTTGGTCCAAAGTGTCCTCCTACTACACCTTGGTGAGCAGTCTCCAAGATCTTCAGATATTCGCTCTCGTGGACACACGCTCTAAGATACCCATCTTTTCCTCGTCTGTATAGATTATCTCCAATGAGAGTATAATCTAAAGCTTCTTGTTCTATGATCCTTTGTCTGGCCATTGTCATCTCCTGAGGGAATGTTTTCATTCTTAAGAAGGCTACTAACGGTTCACTCCAATCTGGCACTAAAGACACTCGATAAAGAGTGGCATGTTCCACTGGTGGTTTAGTGCAGCAGATTGGGCACTCCTTGCACATCCTATGGACATCTGCTTCCATAGTTGGCCAGTGCACTCCGAGTCTCTTCAGTGTCTGTAAAGTTCTTTGCTTCAAGTAGTGCTGCTCTAATGCACCTACATGTGCTAACTGCAACCATTTCGTGTACTCATCCTCTTCCACACAACAAGCTAATATTCCTTGATCGGTGTGTTTGTACATGCTTCCTGCCATGATATGGTACTTCTGGGCTTTTACTATTTCCTTATCTCGAGTGTTTGCTACTGGATGTTTAGGCCCATATGTCAATATTGGCACTAAGTTCTTGGTCCATTGTGGTACAACTTCTAGATTAAATAAGTAAGCATCAGGAAGGTCATTTGATACTCCTTCTGGGGCCTCTCCAAATGTGAGCCTTGAGAGATGATTTGCTCTCAAGTGAGTCTTTCCTTTCCTCACCACTACCTCAAAGTCATATTCCATTAGTAAGAGGAACCATCTTACTAATCTACCTGTATTGCATGGCTTGTTTACCAAGTATAGTAGGGATTGCTGATCAATAAAAAATTTGAACTTACTTGCAAGCAAATAATGTCTAAACTTTTTAACCGCATATACCATGCATAATCCCTCTCTCTTAGTAGTGGTATAATTTCGTTCAGCTGCATTTAGCTGTCTACTCGCATAGGCAATTGGAAGATCCATATTACCTTCACCAATAGGTTGTGCAAGCACACATCCAATGGCATAATTGGACGCATCCACATGCACATGGAAGGGCTTATTCTAATCTGGTGTAGTCAAGATTGGCGCTGAGCATAATTGTTGTTTAAGTTCATTGAAGGAGTTCTCACACTCATCAGTCCACTCAAAGTTAGTCAAAATTCTGTAGAAAGGCTTTGCAATGATGGCACACATGTGTATAAAACGTCGATAATAACCACAATGCACCATGAAATCTTGCACTTCCTTGACAGGGGGATAGCTGTTTCCTTCTTCTCCTTCACTCATGTCTCCTATCTTGTCCAAAGGTATTTCCGGTACTATTCTATGAGATCATACCTGGGAACGAGGTTTTGACATGTTTGGCACTTGTGTGGCTACATGTTTCCATAATTCAGGCTTGACCTTGAGTAGCTCTTCTAAGGTGAGATTGCACTGTACTTTAGTATTCTTTACTACCTCTGTGTTCCTAGGTATGATTGAGTCTTCATTTCTTATCATGACCGTAGTCTCATACAAGTGGACTTTGCTTCCCATGGACTTGTGAAATGGGGTAGCTCTTGTAAGGAAATGGACTAAAAGTCTAATCTCTCTTGAGATTGGGCACTCTCGTGCTCTCCATAAATGGAAGGAAGGTCTTGTGGGAATTGATTGTGTGTGTCATCCACAAGTTCAATGGGAGGAGGAACTTCACTGCCTTTAGCCCATTTCTCTTCCTGAATCTCTCGCAAGAATTCTGGTGAGTATCGATTCATAGAAGAAGAGGTGTCTGGTTCAGTGGAGTTAGGCACATAAGCTTCCTTGGGAGGAATGCTTATTCTATCACTTGCCTTCTCCTTAGCCTGGCAGTTGGCTCCTTTTCCAAACATTGCAATTATTGTCTCCAATCTATCCAATAGACCATCAAAATGCAATGGTGTTCTAGTGGAGCTAGAGCAATTGAAGAGGCGACTGGCCTCAAACATGGCTTGAGCCAATTCCACCATCTTGGCACACAACTTGGTTCGTTCAAGCTCTATGTCAGCTCTAGGGTAACATCTTTCATGATCCGTTACACTTGGCCCTTCTTGGATCCTGGTCTGATGTGCTCTAAGCATCATATCTATGTCCTCGGGAGTGGGATCTGCCGAGACTGATCCTACTCTGGGTGGTGGGTGGGTTACGTGTGGTGAATTAGAAGGTTGAGGAATGGAAGGTGATGGGGATGGCAGTGGGGGTGATGTGTGAGAGTGCATTTGAGATATGATTTCTATGATTTTGGCCTTGGTCTCTCGTAGACTTTCCTCGAGTTTGCTCATCTTTTTTGCCCATTGCCTTTTCATACGTTCACAGCTATCTCTCCAAGCTCTTGTTCTCTTCTTATTCTGGCTCTCAGTCTCGCTAATCTCAACATTCTTTTCTTGGCCTAAGTCTTGGTTTTGCTTGAGTGCCTGAGCTCTAGTGATAACTTGCACTGGATTGTGGAAGTCACACTTCCTGTGGAGTCTACCACTAAACCAATCACATTGATAGGAGCGATTTTTGGCATGTTAACGGGGTTCTTGGGACACTCTCGTAACAAGTGCTCCTTTCCACAATCTGGGCAAAAGCCTTGAATTGTCAAAGATTGAGCTTGTGTAGGTGTCGGTAGAGGGCAATCACGAATGAGGTGATCTCCATGACATCGGTAGCATGGCCCTCTAGGAAATGGAGGTCTTATCGGCTTAGGCTGGGTCTCGAGTTGGGATTTGTATACATGACATTTTCGTATTCTGGCTCCCAACTAGATTCACTCGGTTCTTCATAATAATATGACTCACTATGCTCCGGTGACTGCATGTAGTAAGCCTATGGGCTCTCAATATGGGTGGAGTCAAAACTATGATCACTTGGGTCACTTTCTGAAAGCGAGGGTGTCACTGGCACTAAAGCTCTATTTAGATTTTCTTCTGCAGCTGCATACTTCACTAGGATTACATTGGCTGGAGGAGGTGGTTGCTGCACTAGGACTGGTTGAGGTCTTTGCTGCCCTACATAGGGTGGTTGATAGGGTTGTTGGGGCCTACCATACTGCTGTTCTAGGTAGTGATTCTTGTATTTTCCTTGTTGTGGGTAAGTCTGAGGGTAATTTTGTCTAACGGCTTGTTTGTTATACGGCCAGTCTTGTGCATTGTGGTTGGTGTATCTCCTTTCCATGGTGCAGTATTGGCTGTTAGGATTCACTTGGGGTTGAGCCATGATAGGGCACACATTCGCCATATGGTCTCCTCCACATGTGTACCATCGTTTTCCTAGGGCAAATCTTGGAATCTGCTTGCTAAAGACACCTAATTTCTGAGCTACCTTTTCTGATAGATCCTCAATTGATGTGGATTGTGAGGAGGCAAGGCTAGTAGAACTATCTGAATCTTTATAGATCTTTGAGGGCTCTAATTCCTCCCCTAGATTATCCTCAATGTCTATGCACATGCATACACATTCTTCTATGGATCTAGGGTCCTTCAAGTACACATATGATCTCAATTTGGTACTTAACAATCCGTCTAGAAATAAGGCCACTTGCTTGGCTGGAGTGGGTAACTCGGGAGCAGGGCATCTCTCTAGGTATTGCCTAAACCTTCTTCCTGCAAGCCTCACTATCTCTTGAGGTGTTTTCTTGAATCTATATATCAAGGAAGATGTGTTATGCCTAATGCCACTTTTGGAAAACTCAGTGATGAATGCTTCAAGAAGTTGGTCTATACTTCTATACTGATCTTGGTGAAGTGGTTGAAACCAAGTCAATGCAGTGTTCTTGAGTGTTAGGCCAAAAGCATTGTATTGAGTGAACAAGTCTTCCACTTGTTCAGCTCTCAAAACTTGCCTAAACTCTGCTGCATGGTCATACGAGTCTCTTGTGCCATCGAAGAAATTCTTCATGGATTTAACCAATTGTGTAGGCCTTAAGGTTCTAGCGTGTTCTCTAGGCCGTGGCAGAGGGAATTCATCTGCATTTCTTAGGTTCCTTGGGTCCCCTTGTCTCTCCCTATCCATCCTATCAGTTTCAATCCTTGTTCTCTCTCTTCCAAGTGGATTAGCAAAGCTCACCGCGGGTCTATCTCTACTCCTCTCTCTTTGTGTTCCATGAGCCTGAGATGTTCCAACTCCTTGGTGCCCATAAGACACAGTGGATCGAGGTTGGGGAAAAATTCACCCTTCCAAGTGTATGCATGTCTCCCATGTTCTGAGACCACAAAGATCCTTTCTGATGCATCATCTAAGTAGGTTACTTTGCCTGGGCTATCAGGATCTTTGAATTCATAAATGGTAAGAGCTCCTACTTCATTAGGCTTCTCAGGCTTATACCTCCAAAAAGCCTCATCCGTCTCTTGATCAAGAGCAATTCTATGCTCCTATTATCCTGGGGAACCCACTCTGGAGTGATTATTCTCGTCAGAACCGACTTGCCTCGAGGGGTTTTTGGCTTCTTTCCTAAGTTCCCTTGCTCTATGTCTCCTACCTCGACCTCTGGGATTATGTTGCCAAATTCATCTGTTCTATCTAGTTGACTAGTGACCACATACATTGTTCCTTCTTTATCAATGTAAGAACCATTTTGGAACTCGACTACCGGGTGTTCTAGTCCAATGGGCTGATTAGGATTTTTAATTAGGACAACAAATCTTCGTAGACCATCCACATAGATGCATGCACCTAAGCGGTTGGTCTGGATATATTCCAATTGAGTCTTGTAGGGACCCTTCGACCTTTCTAGGTATGCAATTCTTGAGCTACCTATAGGTCGTTCCATGTTATAAGACATCTCAGAGTCACTAGTTTCTGAGTCTAGAGCGTAGGGTAATCACTCAATTGTTGGGCCCAAGATCTAGCTGTATGGTTGATGCTAGCCTCGGATGATCTAACACTTTGATGATCTCTCCCTAGGTGTCTTCCCGATCTCAGGTTCATATGCCCTTACAATTAACCCAATGATCCTTGTACAACCATGTTGCTGATTCTTTGATACCAATCATTGTTCCTTTTGAGTTCCTTTATATGCGTTTTCTTGTCTTTAATTAAGTGTCGTCAGGAGCACTTAAGTATGTCGTACTTGATGTTCTTTGTCCAATTTAACTTAACTTCTCTTCCTTTAAGTTGTCCCTTGACTGGACTTTAACCTATTCTTTGACTTGAGAAATTAGAAGCTCTTAAAACTTGAGTATTCCTATCGTACCCCTAGTCAATCAAGGGAACTACTTGCACTTAGCCTAGGCTAAGAATGGACTGAGGGGGTTAAGAGATGTTCCAACCTCAAGTCGTTCCTCTTTGCTATGCTTGTCTACCCAGGAAGCGCGTTCCCAAGCCTGCACACAATAGCACTTGCTCTTCTTTCTCCAAAAGCTCTCAATGATCCTGTAAAAATTCCAAGTTTAGCTCAAGTTTGATCCTTCAATTGACAGACAATTTATTTCAGACACTTTTAATGACTCCTTTTTCTCCCTTTTCTATTGCCAAAAAATTTCCTCTAGAGCTCCCTTGGTGTACCTACCCCACAGAGGGTCAACTTCAAAATACCCTATCTCAAAATCAATGCCACGAGCTTTTCGACAAGCCCTAGAGCTCAAAAAACGGATTTCATATGAAAAAGTTATGACAGTTTAGGGTTTAGGGGGTCTAACAGGCAAACAGATCCTTCAAGAGTTTAGTGTATTTTTCTGAGGCCTTTGTAAGTGTAGGAGTAATTGAGTATGCAAATGTGCCCAAAATTTAGCCTAAATTTTCAAAAATTTACCCCTTTATTTTTTGCTGAAAATGCATGTCTATCGCGATAGACGGTGTCTGGTTGTCATAGGGGGGCTGTCTGTCGCGATAGACGGGGTCTATCATGGGTCTCTGTCTGTCACGATAGATGGGTGTCTGTCACGATAGATGGGTGTCTGTCACGATAGATGCAGTCTGTCGTCTGTCGTGGGTCTGTCTGTCGTAGATAGACGGTATCTGTCATGATAGACGAAGTCTATCGTCCGTCATGGTTTGGTCTATCACGATAGACAAGGTCTATCGTCCATTGTGGTTTGGTCTATCGTGATAGACGGTGTCTGTCACGATAGACGGTGTTTGTCGCGGGGTCCTGTCTATTGCAATAGACAGTGACTGTCGTGATAGACTGAGTCTGTCGTATGTCGTGCTTTTGGTTTGTCGCGATAGATGATGTCTATCGCGATAGATGGGGTCTATCCTCTATTGTGGGCTCTGCTTGTCACGATAGATGGTATCTGTCGCGATAGACGACCTCTATCATGGGGTGCTGTCTATCGCGATAGACTGAAAAAATGCAAGTTTTTTAGAATTTCTTAGTGATTTGGAGTGCTCTCATGGTGTAGGTTATCGTGCCAAACATGCATTAAAAAAATATTAAGTTTTTCTGTCTGTCGCGATAGATAGAGGTTGTCGTCCTGGGACCTGTGCAGAGTTCTGTCGTACCTGGGCAAGCTGCTGGAGATAGTGATACAGCTAGATCCTGCAGTAAAAGCTCAAAAAACACACAAAAACTGATAGCATGCAAGCTCTCTCTCGCTCTCTCTCACAAGTGAAATGAGGGAAATGAGTTGGGGAGTGGAATATGACCAAAAACTGGAATTTTTGTGAAGATGGAGATGGAGGTGGGAGATGGTGAGGATGATCATGGTGATGATAGTGATGCAAAAAACTAGAAAAAATGAAGAAACATAAGGAAAAGAAAGGATATTACCTATGTCTCCAATGTCTCAACTCTATGTCTTACCATCACACGCTCGTCCTCAAAGCTCTCTCCCCGGCAACGGCGCCAAATTTGGTGTCACTCTAGCACAATGGCAAGTTCCAATGTGAGGAGATCCACCTCATAATTGTCAATCCGTGGAGACATGAGGACTAGTGTGAAGACTATGAGCAAGTGATGGCACAAGTGTGTGAGTGAGAAGCACACAAACATGCACACACATACACACACGCGCGCACACAAGGCAAGAACAAGGAGAGGAACAATGGAGTTCTTTGCATTAGTCAAAAAGTCTCTTACATAAGCTCAATTCACAAACAATCTAACCTCAAAAATGAGCTCTCTAGCCCTTTTTATAGGTTTTTGACTAGATTTGGCCTTGTCCAGACCTAGTGTCTGGCCTAGTTAAAAATTAGGCTCTAGAGCCTATTTGAGGGCTCAAACGGAGTCTAAAAATTATGAAAATTGGTATGTAGCTAATTCTAATACTCCTCAAGCTCGAGGACTCCTCGGCTTGAACAAAATGGAGTTTATTATACCAAAAACAGGATTTACAATGTGTGTGTAGTGATGAAAATTACTTGAATTGGAAATACTTTATGGAAAAAAATGATTGGGCCTTGTTGTCGTATTGTGCATGACTGCTCCGTTGTGCTTGTATGCTCTTCTTATGACTTGTATGCCAACAAAAAGTGAGCTATCTGGTATAACTTCATCAACAGAAATCAATTGTTCCTTCAAGTCTTTGATCTTTGTTAGAAAATTATCCATAAAATCACATTCATTCATGTGCTCACTCTCCAACTGTTTTCGGAGGTAAGCAACATGAGCCTCATTCCTCACTTGGTACAATGTGGTAAGTGTATCCCAAGCATCCTTAGCTGTTCTGCAAGAGCAAATGTGAGGAATAATGGCACGTTTGACAAATAAAGCTATCAATGCATGTATCTAGGCATCTCTGCCATTCCAACAAATTTGCTCTACAATAGGTGTAGCAGAAACTGCAACACGAATAGGAATATGCAGAATATCATCATTTTCGACACCTTCTGCATCAACTTCAATACCTATAGTTGTAATAGTTGCAGGTGTGATATGACATTTTTCAACACCCTGCATAATGTTCCACAGTCCTTTTGCAACCAATACATGTCACATCATATAAGCCCACAATGGGTAGCTGGTACCATCCAACTTATCCTCAACAACCAACATACAAAATACATCACTGCTTTCAGCCATGGGCAGTGACTAAAATACCTTGATGCAAAAAATTCACTGTATCTCAAAAAGGTGAACAGAATTGCCGAGACGAGTTCTGCTAAACCTATAGCAGACTTCGAGATGCTTATACTAGTGAACCAAAAGAGGTATATACCTTTGGCATAAAAAGACAAAATAGCCTGCACAAGCGCTACGATAGTGCCTTCAGAGGTCGAAACGAGCTCAGATCTCTGAAACACCTTGAGTATGCTCACCAAATTTTGTGCGAATCTGAGACTACAACCGGAGAGGTGTAGAAGACGCACTAGATGAAGCAATGACCTGCTCTAATACCAATTGTTGGAGTTAGATGTTTGCGGAAGCACACGAACAACACATGGAAGAAGAAGAAGCTTGGAGCACAACACACAATACTAAATGTATTGCTAAAAAATGTACGAAGATTAGTAGCCCATTACGGCAATAGGCGTATATACAAGTCGGGGACAGAAACCCCCTAAAGAGGGAAAAAAGTGCCTCGAGGTCCTAGAGTGTTCACACACATCACTACCTAAATATATCAACAAAAAGGTCTGGAACATTATCTTGTATGGGCCCAAATTACACATCTAAGCATGTGAAAGAACTACCATCAACACTAATCATAATGATGTTACCAACTCCCATTACATGATAGGAGGAGTTGTTAACGCATGTGATAGTATTCCTTATAGGGTTAGGCTCAAGTGAACTAAAGAAACTGCACTACAAGGTAATATGTTTGGTTGCCTCACTATCAAAGTACCAAAAATTGGAGTCTATTTAAGGCATGCATTGCTCATGAGAAGATGGATCATAGCTCCAAATATTGGTAACTACCCATTCTTCATTCTAAACAACATTTGTAGACTTTGTTTTAGGTGTAGAGGCCTTTGCAACAACCATTCCAGCCTCTTTCATCTTTGCCTCTTTTGCAGCCACTTTAGGACAACTTTTTATGACATCATCATTTCCCTTACTATATTTGAACAATTGTTTTTGCTTTTGTATTTTCTTCTCATCTTTATCTTCCTTCTTTGACTTTGTAGCATTACCATATTTTTGCTTACTAGTAGATGAGCTCCATTTACCTTTTCCCTCCTAACTACGTAAAAAAGCTTGATCTACAACACAAAAAATTGACTTGTTCTCCCTAGACTGATCTTCCTGCAACAAAATAGAGACTAACACCTCAAATGTTAAGGAATTTGGATTGCCTTTCATCATCAAATTAAGAGTAGAAACAAAAATCTTATACGAATGTCCAAGACATTTAGAACACTCTACACTAGTGAAGTATCTAACAAGATTTCATCAACAAAAATCAACTCCTCCTTCAAATCTTTGTAAAAAAATTATCCATAGGATCTCCTTCATTCATATGCTCACACTTCAACTATTTTCAGAGGCTAAGCAACACCAACCTCATTCCTTGCCTTGTATAAAGTTGTACGTGTCCCAAACATCCTTTGTTGTCTTGTAGGAGTGAATGCGAGGGATAATGGCTTGTTTGATAAACAAAGATATCAATACATGTGCCTGAGCATCTTTGCCATCACAACAAAGTTGCACTATAGTAGGTGCAATGGGAGCTGCACGACAAATAACAATTTGAAAATCATCATCTTCAATGCCATTTGCATCACTATTGGCAGTAGTCAAGGCAATCAAAGCATTACAAGACAAGGGAGCCACCATAAAGAATCAGAGAAGAGAGAAGGACCAAGCAGGCAAAGCAATCAAAGAAGATCCAGCAATTAAGGCCACATAAATTTTCCAAAAATTAATCCTTTCTATGAACACATTATAAATACCATTTTTGGTAGATTAGACTCCATTTTCTTTTCAAGCTGAGGAGTCCTTGAGTTTGAGGAGTATCAAAAGTAGCTATATAGCATTTTTCATAATTTTTAGACTTCGTTTGAACCCTTAAATAAGCCTTGGAACCTAATTTTTAACTAGGCGGGACACTAGGTTTGGACAGGGCCAAAGCTAGTCCAAAACTATAAAAAGAGCGAGAGAGCTCATTTTTGAGGTTAGCTTGTTAGAGTTTTGAGCTATTGTAAGAGAATTTTTGAGTCAAACAAAGAGCTCCATTGTTTTTCTCTTTTTTCTTGCCTTGTGTGCACGTGTATGTGTGTATGTGTGTGAATGCTTGTGTGCTTCTCACTCACGCACTTGTGCCATCACTTGCTCATAGTCCTCATACTAGTCCTCACGCCTCCACAGATTGACAATTATGAGGTGGATCTCCTCATGTTGGTACTTTCCTTTGTGCCATTGGAGATCCACATCATAATTGTCAATCCGTGGAGACGTAAGGACTAGTATGAGGACTATGAGCAAGTGATGGCACAAATGGGTGAGTGAGAAGCACACAAGCATGCACACACATACACACACACACACACACGCACACAAGGCAAGAACAAAGAGAGGAACAATGGAGTTCTTTGTATTACTCAAAAAGTCTCTTACAATAGCTCAAAACTCTAGCAAGCTAATCTCAAAAATGAGTTCTCTAGCTCTTTTTATAGTTTTTGACTAGCTTTGGTTCTGTCTAGAGCTAGTATCCGGCTTAGTTAAAAATTAGGTTCTAGGGCTGATTTGAGGGTTCAAATGAAGTTTAGAAATCATGAAAATTGGTATGTAGCTACTTCTAATACTCCTTGAGCTTGAGAACTCCTCGGCTTGAACAAAATGGAGTCTAATCTACCAAAAAGGTATTTACAATGTTCATGTAGTGATGAAAATCAATATTAGAAAGGATTAATTTTTGGAGAATTTGTGTGGCCTTACTTGCCGGATCTTCTTTGACCTTTTGTCTGCTTGGTCCTTTTCTCTACTCTGATTCTTTATGTCAGCTCCGTTGTCTTGAAATGCCTTGATTGCCTTGACTACTGCCAACAATCACCTTCAATAATTGTATTCACAAGTTTAGTAGGACATTTTTCAACACCTTGCATAATACAACCCTTTTGCTACCAATACATGATGCATCAATTATAAACACAATGGGTTAGTACCATCCAAGTTTTCCTTAGTAGGCAACACACAGAATACATCATTGCTTTTCAGCCATGGCCAATGAATAAAAACCATGATGCAAAACTTGATTGTATCTCAAAAAGTTGAACAGGAACACCCCATTGAGCTCTGTTGGACTTGTGGTAGACCTCAAAGAAATTAGCTATTTAAGCTAATTAGATATCCCTAGAAGGAATTTTCCTAATTGCTACTGTTTTGGGAGCATTAAGCTTAACAAGCAGCAAGTGTGTGAACCAAAATAGAAAGTTTTTGGTGACTTGTGACTTGTGAAGTTATCTGTTTTGGATTAATCATTACATGCATCATCTCCAAAGTATATAGGCACTTATTTAGTGTCATTGGAAAGCTAAAAAGTCCTAGAACGCAACTTTGAAGTGAAAGAGGGTAAGTACATAGCAGGGATTAGTAGTACCAACTCATTTCTTGGAGTGTCCATCCATCTTTTCCAACGGTGGTATCAGAGCAAGCTAAGGTAAAATGGGAGATGGTTTTCCTTCTTTCATTGATAAAATGGATAGGAACAATTACCAAGCATGGTCCTTGAGGATGAAGACATACTTGCAAGGAAAGAGTCTCTATGGATACATCTCAGGAGATGAGGAGATGACCATTTTCAGAAGCAAAGGACAACCTACAAGAGATGAGCATGAAAGGCTCAATTCATGGTGTTCCAAAGATGCATTAGCAAGGTCATATTTACTTAACTCTATCTCTGACTTTCTTTTTCCACACAATAGGAACTATAAGACATCCCAAGAGACTTGGGATACATTGTCTTTATATTTTTCTTCGAACACAAGGGCTAGGAAGAATCAATTGTGGATTGAGTTTACCACTCAAAGAAATCAACCCAAACAAATAATCTTAGATTATGTGACCAAAGTCAAGGATGTGGCTGACCAATTAGCACACATAGGAGAAGAGATTAAAGAGGAGAAGATAGTAAGGCAAGTAATCAATGGCATCAAGGCAGATGACAAATGGGAAAGCTTCACAAATACCATGGACTTGTACATGGACATGCAGATTACAAATCTTACCACACTCATGGGGCAACTCTTTACCCATGAAGCCAAGATCAACAAAAATGGAGATCCATCAAGAGGTAATAGCTCTTCTGCCCTATACACAGATAAAGGCAAGTCTAAAGAGAAAGGGAAAAGCAAAAAGATTGAGGATGAAGGTACCACCTCTCAAGCTAACTATACAGGGAGAGGTAGGAACTCAAGAGGTAGGGGTAGAGGAGGTAATCAAGGTAGGGGGAGACCTTTCAACTCTTCCCCATGTAATATTTATGGTTTATCAAATCACACTATAGATGAATGTTACAAAAACTTCAAGAATTAGAGAGGTAGAGGTTTCCAAAGAGGTGGCTACACACAATCAAGAGGAAGGTTCAACCATCATCAAGGCTACAATAACAAATACAACAACAATTACACTAACAACTACCAAGGAGGCTACAAATCAAGGAAAGACTACAGCAACTACACAGAGGAATAAGAGGAATCCCTTCTGATTATGAATATGACTTCAAAGCAAGGTATGAATGATGACAATCTCTTCTACATTGACTCATGATGTTCAAACCATGTGGGAGGCAATGTAGCTCTTCTCTCTGATCTTGAGGAACCTAAGGGAAAGCACCAAGTGCAAACAGGTGATGACACCAAGCATTCAGTGGTCAATGTAGGAAATGTTAAAACTTTTGATGGAAATAGAAATATGTTGAGCAAGGTTCTATATGTACCTACAATCATCAAGAATTTGATGAGTGTTGGATAGATTGTGGAAAAAGGTTTGTAGGTTAGGTTCAACAAATATGGAGCATTTGTGGAGGATCCCCAACATGGGCTCAAAAGAATCACCAAAGGAGAAAAGACAGGTAGATAATTTACATTTGAGCTTGAAGATACAAAGAATATTGTATTGTATAACTACAAAGATCAAACATTATCAGATCTTGAGATCTGGTATAAAAGATTAGGGCATATTGGTGAGAGAACCTTAAAGCAAATATGTAGAGATCAATGTGTGCTTGGGATACCTATTATATCCAAGCAACACATGATCTATAAATGTGGTGCTTGTCAGTTTGGAAAATCCCATAGGTTACCCTTCTCAAAGAAAGGCTACATGCATGAGGACTACTTGGAGCTTGTCCATACAGATGTATGGGGACCAAGTAAGGATCCCTCAATTTTTGGATCAAGGTATTATGTATTTTTCATTGATGCTTTCAGTAGGTGTACTATCTTATATTTTATGAAGCACAAAGATGAAGTGTTCAGTTGATTTAAGAAGTATCTTGCACTTGTGGAAAAGCAAACAGGAAGAAGCCTTAAAAGACTAAGGTCAGTTGGAGGAGGTGAGTACTTCTCAAGTGAGTTTGATGCATTCTTGTAGGATAGAGGAATCAAAAGGGAGATTACAACAAGGTATACCCCTGAGCAAAATGGGGTGGCAGAGAGGAGAAATAGGTTAATTGTTGAAACAACTAGGTCAATGCTAAATGAGAAAAAATTACCTAATTATTCACGGGTACAGAGTGTATCTACTGCCACTTATCTTGTAAACAGGTTGCCATCCAAATCACTTGATGGGAGGACCCCATATGAAGCATGACATGGTAGAAAGCCATCACTTGATCATTGAAAGATCTTTGGATGTGTTGCTTATGTACACATCCCATCTCAAAACAGAGGTAAGCTAGACCCTAAGGCAGAGAACTGCATCTTCATAGGGTATGATTTAAATCAGAAAGGGTACATGTTTTATAATCCATCCAACAAAGAATTTATGGTCAGTAGAGATGTTTTGTTTGATGAAAATGATTCTTGGTTTGAAAATGAATGCAAGAAAGTAAAGTTGCCTTATGACTTGGAAGAGGAATTTCCAAGCCTCACCAAGGAAGAGCCAAATGAGATTGAAGACATCAAATCAGATGATGAGGACATCATCAACCTAGAGGAATTCAAGGCATGGAAATCGAAAGGCAAAGTCAAGATGAAGGACATACATGAATCATCCAACCAAGCAATCAGAAGATCACACAGGGAGAGCAAGAAGCCAATGAGATATGGGTATGACACTTCTTTAGTTACTAAGCATTCTATTTATCTTGTGAAAGATTTATCACTTGAAGAGCCATCATCATATGAAGAGGCAAAGACCAAGGCGGAATGGAAGGAAGCTATGGATGAAGAAATTGAAGCACTCAAGGAGAATGATACTTGGGAGCTAGTGCCAAAGAAGGAGCATATGAAGGTAATTGGTTCTAGATGGATTTACAAGATCAAGAGAAATTCAGATGGATCAATAAGCAGGTACAAAGCTAGAATTGTGGCTAAGGTTTTTGCACGAACCCAAGGAGTTGATTATGAAGAGACTTTCTCACTTATGGCCAAAATTCCAACCATGAGGGTATTGGTAAGTGTGGCTACATCAAGGAATTGGAATATGTACCAATTGGATGTAAAAAATTCTTTTCTTAATGGCTGGATTTCAGAGGAGGTGTACATGTCTCAACCTCCTAGTTATGAGGACCCAAACAAGGTAAATTATGTGTGTAAACTGAACAAATATCTTTATGGATTGAAACAAGCACCTAGGGCATGGAACCATAGGTTGACTACATACCTTCAAGATCAAGGATCCATCATGAGCAAAGCATATACAACTCTGTTTGTCAAGAGAAGTAATTCAGAGGTGATATACCTAACGTGTGTATGTTGATGATATCATACTTACAGGTAATGATGCCAATGGCATCAAGCAGATCAAGAATCAAATGATGCAGGAGTTCAAAATTAGTGATTTAGGGTTACTAAAGTATTTTCTTGGACTTGAGTTAGTTTAGACAAGCTCTGGAAGTTACATCACTCAAAGAAAGTATGTGCAGGATATGTTGAAGAAGTTTCACTTGGAGAATGCCAAGATAGCAAGCACTCCTATGGAGGTAAACCAAAAATTAAGTGCTCATGAAGGTGATGTGCTTGAGAATATTGCAGGATATCAAAGCATAGTTGGAAGCGTAAACTATGCTACATTGACAAGGATTGATATTGCTTATGGAGTAAGTGTCTTAAGTCAATTTATGCACAAACCTAGAGCACCTCACTTGGAAGCTACCAAGAGGATTTTGAAGTACCTTAAGAGTACTCAAAATCAGGGTTTATACTTTCCTTATAGTTCAGATTCGGACATCAAAATATACTCAGATGCAGATTGGGTAGGTTGTAAGGATGACAAGAGGAGTACCTCAGGTTATCTCTCTTTTGTAGGTGATAATCCCATTTCATGGTCTTCCAAGAAGCAACCTACTATTGCTTTATGTTCAACAAAGGCAGAATATAGAGGATTGGCAAATGCCACTCAAGAGGCCATATGGATTGGATTGCTATATGCAGACTTGGGATTACATGCTAACTCTCCAATGATTTTTGGTGACAGTACAAGTTCTTTACATCTTGCAGCAAATCCTATTTATCATGCTAGGACCAAGCACATAGAAGCCCACTATCATTATGTGAGAGAGAAGCTATTGAGCAAGGAAATTCAGTTGGCATATGTATCAACTAATATGCAATGTGCAAACTTATTGACCAATGCACTTGATGATACTAAACTTTGTAGGTTTAAATCTATTATTGGATTGCAGGACATTCAAGAGGATTGATGAAGAAGACAAAGCCAAGATGTTTGGCTTGAGGGGGAGCTATTGGTGCAAATGCCAAGCCTTCACACTTGGCGAGGCATAGGAAGAAGCTATGTCTACTTCTTTCATATCTACATGAACCCTTGCTTATGGATTGTTACCATTAACCCCTTGTAAAAGTCATTTAAATTGGAAGAATCTTGTAAAGCCTGCAAATTCGTGGAGGTTTTAAGAGCTTAAGTTACGAATCATCCTTGAGGGAATATCTCCTAGATTAAGGGATCACTTTTTAGTGAGAGCCAAATTTGAATTCAAATTCGAATTTGAACAAAGCATCTATAAAAATGATTGTAAAATCTCGCAGGACATTCCCTTCATTATAGTGCCTTAGTTGATCATATTGTAGAAAGTGTGTGGCTCTTACTATAGAATACACTTCTCACTATCATTGGGCATTATTCTTCATGCCAATGATCATGTACAACATTGTCATATAATACAATACATCATTGATCATCTCTGTTAGTCTCTCTGTCATTGCCACTCAGAACAGTGTTCTTGTCTTGCTCATATCTCAGTCATTACTCCATCATTTTCAATGTTCTATGGCTCATTGGAATCAACTCTAAGTTTAGTACATGATGAAAAATGTTGAAGACATTTCATTTAGCCGATTAGGAGAAAAGCGTCTCGAAGTGGTCACTAGTTATTCTCTGTAGAAGTCCTAAAAAGTGGGGGGTAATGTTTCACTTGCTAAATTGATTGCTCTGTGTATAGTCAATCATATTAAGTGATTCCACTTGGAATCATTATCTTTTTAAGCTAATTAGATATCCCCAAAAGGAACTTTCCTAATTGCTATTGTGCTAGGATCACTGAGCTTAGTAAGCAGCAGGTATGTGAACCAAAATAGAAAGTTTTTGGTGACTTCTGACTTGTGAAGTTATTTGTTTTGGATTAATCATTACATGCATCATCCCCAAAGTACATAAACACTTATTTAGTGTCATTGGAAAGCTAAAAGGGCCTACAATGAAACTCTGAAGTGAAAGAGGGCAGATACAGAGCAGGGATTAGTAGTACCAACTCATTTCTTGGGGTGTCCATCCATCTTTTCCAACAATTATGCTCGCCTATTTGCATGCAATTTTGAGACTATGATTGGAGGGGTGTCACTGACACCCTAGATGAAGTGATGACCTACTTTGGTACCAATTGTTGGAGTTTGAGGTCTACAGAAGCACACAAATAACACAAGAAGCTTGGGGCACAACACAATATTGAATGTATTACCAAATGAATGTACAAAGATAAGTGAGCCATTAGGGTTATAGGTGCATATATAAACCAGGGGAAAAAACCTCCTAAAAAGGAAAAAAATAACCCCATGGTTGTAAGTGTGTTTACACACATCACTATTGAAATATATTGACACGAACATATAAAACATGATTGGAGTTTGAGGTCTATGCAAACACGTGAACAACACAAGGAAGAAGAAGAAGCTTGGAGCACAACACACAATACTGAATGTATTACCAAGTGAATTTACAAATATAAGGGACTCGTTAGGGTTATAGGCATATATAAAAGATGAGAGAAAAAAACCTCCTAAAGAGGGAAAAAAGTATAGTCTATTCTTGGTAATGTTATGTATGCTATGATAGCTACAAGAACAGACATTGCATTTGTAGTGGGAGTTGTGAGGAGATATATGTCTAATCCCTCCAAGAAGCATTGGGAAGCGGTCAAGATGATTTTGAGATATTTGACTGGCACTAAAGACAAGTTTCTATGGTTGTGTAGAGGGAAAGCATATATGATTGGCTACACATATTTTGATTATTCTGGTTCTGTGAACAATCATATCTCTACATAAGATTACATTCTTCATTTCTTTGGAGGTGCTATCCTTGGAGATCTCCTTTTCAAGAATGAACAATTGTTTCCACTACAGAAGCAAAGTATGTTGCAACAAGTGAGGCATGTAAGGGAGCATTGTGGCTTTCCCCTCTTGCGTGTGATATAGGTCTACCTCAGCTTGTACTCTGTTTGCTCAGTGATAGTCACAGTACCTATGCATTGGATAAGAATCCGGTCTATCATGCAAAGACCAAGCACATTGAGATGTAGTATCACTTCATTAGCTACTGCTTAGCCACTGAGCACATTATTCTTGAGAAGGTTTATACTTGAGATAATGTTGTAGATGCATTGACTAAAGCTCTACCACAAGATAGCTTTCAACACTATACTCACTTGATGGGCGTTACTTGATCCATGATCTTACATAGTTACTTGTATACTATGTACCATGCCCATCAAGTGGGAGGTATAGTTTGTATACTTACACTTATGTATTCTTTATCATTCTTTATCTTTCTTCCATAGAAACTTTGGCCATATTCACCTTTAGTGGGAGATGTTGCCGTTAGTGTCCATATAAAAAGCCAAATGGCCATCGAACACTTTTTTTATATGTTCTTTAGTAAAACATATAGTGGTCTAGTAATCCTCAGATCGTAAGTTCGACTACATTTGTATGACCTAAGAAATTTGTGTTCGCAATATGTGTACTCTGTGTTTTTTGTGGATTTTGTCGCATCTAAGTAGAGTACTCTGTGTGGTATCAAGAACTCCATTTTCTACTTTGAGGATATCGTTGTGGAGCTCTCAAGAAGGAGATTCTAGTGTCATCTGTCACTAACAAAATACTTCAATGTCTATCCATACATCTTTTCATCTATACATCCATCCATCTATCTATCTATCTATCTATCTATCTATCTATCTATCTATCTATCTATCTATCTATCTATCTATCTATCTATCTATCTATCTATCTATCTATCTATCTATCTATCTATCTATCTATCTATCAATCTATATATCTATCTATCTATCAATCTATCTATCTATCCATCTATCTATCTATCTATCTATCTATCTATCTATCTGTCTGTCTGTCTATCTATCTATCTATCTATCTATCAATCTATCTATCTATCTATCTATCTATCTATCTATCTATCTATCTATCTATCTATCTATCTATCTATCTATCTATCTATCTATCTATCTATCTATCTATCTATCTATCTATCTATCTATCTATCTATCTATCTATCTATCTATCTATCTATCTATCTATCTATCTATCTATCTATCTATCTATCTGTCTGTCTGTCTATCTATCTATCTATCAATCTATCTATCAATCTATCTATCTATCCATCTATCTATCTATCTATCTATCTATCTATCTATCTATCTATCTATCTATCTATCTATCTATCTATCTATCTATCTATCTATCTATCTATCTATCTATCTATCTATCTATCTATCTATCTATCTATCTATCTATCTATCTATCTATCTATCTATCTATCTATCTATCTATCTATCTATCTATCTATCTATCTATCTATCTATCTATCTATCTATCTATCTATCCATCTATCCATCTATCTATCTATCTATCTATCTATCTATCTATCTATCTATCTATCTATCTATCTATCTATCTATCTATCTATCTATCTATCTATCTATCTATCTATCTATCTATCTATCTATCTATCTATCTATCTATCCATCTATCCATCTATCCATCTATCTATCTATCTATCTATCTATCTATCTATCTATCTATCTATCTATCTATCTATCTATCTATCTATCTATCTATCTATCTATCTATCTATCTATCTATCTATCTATCGATCGATCTATCTATCTATCTATCTATCTATCCATTGATCTATCTATCCATCTATCTATCGATCTATCTATATTCTATCTATCTATCTATTTATCTATCTATCTATCTATCTATCTATCTATCTATCTATCTATCTATCTATCTATCTATCTATCTATCTATCTATCTATCTATCTATCTATCTATCTATCTATCTATCTATCTATCTATCTATCTATCTATCTGTCAGGTCATCAGAATATTATCCAGTAGATTCATTGTAATTAGGAAAAGAAGCACATTGAAAGGGTGTCGCGCAAAACATTGTTATGCCTTTTTTATTAATAGAGCAATGTGTGGAAGAGACGATAGACGTGTCGTCAGAGTGTTCTGTCTGGGCGATCGACTGAAGTTGATTCTGTCATGAGTTTATTCGATTGCAGTGGTCATCTGTATGGTTAAAAGGTTAAGTATTGAAGTGAATAAGGTACTATGTTAACATCTTATTGTGTTGTATGAGTATAACAGTAATATTAAATGAACAGTAGAAGTTCTATGTATGTGGTTGCGGTGATCGTTAAGAAACTGTTATGTGCTGGAGTGGTAGTTGAATCTGTTGAAATTGTCAGAAGTTAATAAGTGATTGGGGAAAATACATAAAGGGCCTCTGTATTACAGACCCCTGACCATCCCAAGAACCCATGCATAGATCGGTTAACAAGTTAGATTAACCATAAAGATTAACACTGCCACCAACCATGGGACATGGAGTAGCCAGTCGACGCATAGACTAGGATTTGAGAAAGAATCCGATGATATATGCCCATAACACATTCCCGAGAATCATACCCAAAGTACAGAAGGGATCAGCATCCGTGGAAAGTTCCTAGCGCATTGGGAACACCTCTAGGTGGTAGTGGTGATGGACAATTGTCAGAAGGAAAGTGAGAAATTTGGACTAGTGGGGTGCCACCTCAGCATTTCATTGTGCAAGGATTACAGGGTATACCAGAAGTGCAACCAACCCCATCCATAGAAAGTAAGGTTGGTGAAGTATGTATTGGTTCCAGTGATAGTGTGGAACTTTGCGGTAGCAGTTTGTGGAATTTTGGTGCTACTTCAGATAATTCCGGGATTGGTTTGTAGAATTTCAGTGATAGCTCTACTTTGGGTTCTGATTTTGAGGAAACTAGTGTATTGTTGGATGAAAGTTTTGGTGAAAAGATCACTTCAGAAATCAACTATGAGGAATGGCAGTTGGGTGTAGGCGTGTGGGATCAACTTAACAATACCAGATTATCAGAGAACGTGCAAGACGACGGGACGACACAACAACAGTTAGGCTTAACTCGTTTAAATCATTCGTCAGTAATATTTCCTCTTGATTTAAACAACATGAGTGGTTCACAACAGCAGCAACAACATCATCAACAACAACATCATCATCAACAACATCATCATCATCAACAACAACAATAGCAGGCCATACTACCACGATCGATACCCGCTGGAGTTACATATACAAAATTTGGAGGATTTCCCGGTGATGATCCGGATGCACATGAGAGAACTTTTGAAATCACTTATGTTGTACTCAACTATCCAGCGGATCCGACATACAAGGCTATAGTGTTCCAATCTACACTGGTTAATGAGGCTACTCGATGGTTAACTGAATATGACATTAATCATTTCGGACAATACGAAGATGTTAAGGATGCCTTCTTACAACGATTTTGGTTCAAGAAAAATGTGGCTATCTTTGACTATCTGCAAAACAATAAATAGAAACCACACTAGAATGTGCAGGAGTATGCAACTTTATTTCGTACTCATCTATGGCAACTATCGCCGACACATGCTAACCTATCGGATGACGTGATTACCTAGTGGTTTATTTATGGAATAAACCTTCAACTCAAATAAGTAATGATTATACGATGTGTGGGTGGTATGACCTTGGATGCAATAATAGCCATGGCATTATAGTTGGAACATAAAGTGGGTGGGTTCGCTGAAGATCTGGACTAGTTGAGGGCGATCAAAGGTACGAGCGAGGAGCCATTGAAACAAGTGTATTGCACAAAATGTAAGAACCTGGGACACACTGCTTTTGCTTATGCACTAAATCAAATGTACTATGCTATTTGTAATACGACGAGTCACTCCACCAAAACGTGTCCATATAATTCTAAAGCACAGACTAGGCCAACCGTAAATGCTATCATACAAGAGCACGGACAACACGCTACCCACTATGTACCCCCGCATTTGAGGAATACTTCTTACCAAAGTTATAAAACCTACAGGGGACCACGAGCAAACAACTTCGGCCAGACCCGGTGGAACTCCGGTCAATCGGCTGAAGGCATATCTCTTCCACCACGAAGATGCCATTTCTGTGGTGAGATTGGAAATATCCACAGATATTGCAAAGAGGCATCCGAGTATGATAAACGACGAAAAGAGCGACAGCATCCAATGGCAAACATGGTGTATATTTCAACATTAGATACTCAAGCGATAGCAATTCAAACACGGTCTGATAAGAAATTACAACCGGCTGCTGAGATATTTGAGCTTGGCATTCGAGAACAACAAAGAGTTTTTACCAAAGATAGTACATGGGCTAGTCGAGACCCAACTATTTTTCCCGATTCAATACCTATGGTCTAGCAGACAACACCGAATCTACCATCGGAAGAATAGAGTCTAGTGAAAGTATCACCGAAGAGTTTACCAAATTTGGTATCGAGTACGTTGAATTTTGACTCTATGTCGAATATTCTATCACAGGTATCTATTACAATACCGTTGAGGCAACTGTTAGCCTTGGTTGTCGGTGTACAACAACAATTTTAGCAACAAATTAGTCCAAGATCTTTGTGTACACCTCCTATGGCAACTATCAGCCCAGAAATTGATTCTATAGTGGATCATGATGTTCCTTTAATTACGGTATGGTATAAAAACCAGAAAATTACTCAAGTGTTAATTGATGGAGGCTCTAGTGTGAATATTGTGACAGTTTCCCTTTGTAAACGGTTAGGATGGACTCAGATTGAACCTGTTCAGTTTTTTGTGCAAATGGCGGATCAATCTAGGGTGCATCCAGTAGGTTTGGTACGTGATATACCCATTAGTCTTGAGGGAGCAGTGTTCAAAATGACTTTTGTGGTCCTAGAATTACCTTACTCAATTCTAGATTATAACTTGTTGCTCGAGAGGCCCTGGCTGAAACAAGCCAAAGTGTTGCAAGACCGCTGTACACATGAACTTATTTTCAAAAGTAATCATCGGAAATATGTAGTACCGTTGGACGAGATGAAGCCTTGCGACCTTCATGCTCGACCTTATGTAGCCGAACTTGTGCATATGTTGGATGGACTTTCAGATGATGAAGAAGAAGCTTTTCTCAATGCTAACCAGGATTTTCTCGCCTTGGGTACAATCGACTTACAAGCGGTTGCAGATAATTGGAATCCGGTTGTTTGTTCAGTACTTTCGATTACCGAAGAAGGGAACCGAGTTTTGGATCAAGATTTGAATTCCAAAAATTTACACCACTGATTCTAGTCACCTGAGGATATATCCATGCCACGACAGTTTTATGTAAGAAAGATCAGCTCATTATCTGCAATCTAGGAAACGAGGGTACACCGTGACTGGTCAATCTTAAGGCTGGGTTACCGAAAACTTTTCAAAATGATCTACTACAGTTGTTGACAGAGTTTCAAGATGTATTTGAATGGGACTATCGAGATATGAAAGGATCAGACCCTCGCATCTATCAACATCGTGTGATGCTAAAGCCGGATGCGCATCTAATCAAACAATCCAGTTATCGCATGAACCCCAATTATGGTGCTCAAGTGAAAGCTGAATTTGATCGATCGCTGAAAGTAGGTTTCATCGTCCCCATTGAGCATGCAGAATGGATTTCACCTATTGTCATTGTCCCAAAGAAAAATAACCAGTTACGTATCTGTGTGGATTACCAAAAACTAAATGTGGTGACTATGCCTAATCCCTTCCCACTTCCTTTTTTGGATACAATGCTCGATGATGTTGTCGGAAAAGAAATGTATTCCTTTTTGGATGGGTCTAGTGGCTATAATCAAGTGCGAAATGGCTAAAATGGACATACCAAAAACTGCATTTATTACAAACTGGGCGTATATGCGTGTACGGTGATGTGGTTCGGTCTCCGCAATGCTCCTAGTACCTTCCAATGTTGTATGCAGGAAAATGTTTCCCCCTACCTAACCACCTTTATGCGGGTGTATCTAGATGATTTTTCGTTATCTGGTGATGCATCAGCAAACCTCTATCATTTATGATGTTGCTTTTCTAAGTGTCTAGAGTTTTGTTTGTGCTTAAATCCCAACAAGTTGGTCTTTTCGATTTCCTGTGGCAAGTTGCTTGGTCATATTATTTCATAGCAAGGCATTCAAGTGGACCCAAATAAAGTGCAAGCAGTGTTGAAGGCTCCTGCCCCTACGACTCCAAAAGAAGTTATGCGATTCCTTGGACAAATCGCTGGCATGGGTGGCATCTTCGATGGCTCGCACATTTAGCTATATCCCTGAATCGTTTGATTACTAGCAATCCCTAGAAGTTCATGTGGACTGAGGAGTGCCAAATTTCCTTTGATCGACTAAGAATACTTTTAACCCAGGCTCCTATATTGCAAGCACCCAAATGGAAGCTTTCGTTACATGTCTTTGTGGATGCATCGGACCATGCAATCGGTAGTGTGCTCATGTAACAACAAGATAAGTGGTTCTACCCTATTTATTATGCTAGTGGATGATTAGCTGCTGCAGAACGGAATTATTCCGTTACTAAGCGTGAATGTCTGGGTTTGGTTTATTCGGTGAAGAAATTCCAGCATTATTTACTGGGATGGCGATTTACCTTCCATATGGACCATGCAGCTTTGGTTTATCTTGTCCGCCAACAACATATAGGGGGTCGATTAGCCAGATGGGTGCTCTTGCTGCAAGAGTTTGATTATGAGGTTGTGCATCACCTAGGGTCAGCATATGTGCTAGCTGATTTCTTATCTCAGCTTGATTTTGGTGAACTTTCTGGTGGAATTGACGAAACTACCCTTGCTATCTACGCGACTAATTCGGTCCAGGATGATTGTTAGGAGCTCCAGATGGCACCTTCATATTGTGATACTCTTATGACCTTTCTCACAAGTGGAAGCTCCCCGACTAATACTTCTCCTTCTGCTCGCCGTAAACTGGCAATGTATAGCCGACGGTTTTGGATCATTGTAGGACACTTGAATTACCCGGATCCATTTGGTGCACTCTTGCGTTGTATCCCCCCATGAAGTTCCTTCGGTTATTGACATGGCCCATTCTACTCCTTCCGGTGGTCATTTTTCGATCGATCTTACTTACCGAAAAATTCTACACAGTGGCTTATGGTGACCCACTATGCAACGTGATATTGTTGCTTATGTAAGAAAATGTGATGCTTGCCAACGATCAGGACAACCTTTACAACGGCATCATTTTCCACTATAGCCTGTCGCTCCCCTTGAACCTTTTCAAAAGTGGGGTTTGGATTTCATTGGTCCCATTACACCTCCTACTACAATTACTAATCATTGATATATACTTACTTGTACGGATTATGCTACTCGATGGGCTGAAGCTTGGGCTTTATGGTCCGCAACTACGTCAGTGGTGTTCAAATGTTTGATGAGTGATGTTTTCCCTCGTTTTGTTCTTCCCTTAGGGATTGTTTCAGATCAGGGCACACATTTTGTTAATTCCTTAATGCAAGCGCTTACCCGAACTCTAAAGATTGTTCATAAATTTAGCTCGTCGTATTATCCTTGTGCCAATGGCCTTGCTAAAAGTACCAATAAAACCCTTCTTACCATGCTCAAGTAACTAGTTCTGGAATGTTCGGAGCATTGGGATCAATTCCTTCCTTCGGTCCTATGGACTTACCGTACTACTTACAAAGTGGCTACATGGAATACACCTTTAAAATTGGCATATGGGCTGGAGGCCATTGCACCCATGGAGTTGGTGGTACCTAGCCTACGGGTGGCACTAGATCATAAGCTATTATCGGAGGAATCCTTTCCTTTTTGGTTGGATGTGTTGCGGTCCTTGGATGAACAACGCATGGAAAGTTTTCTGATGCTGCAAGAAGTGCAACTGCGACAAGCTAAGACACATGATCGGTTTCTTCGCACTCTCATTTTTACCAAAGGACAATTAGTTCTTTTCTATAATGCTAAGTCTAATTGTTCAGCGGGCAAGTTCAAGCTTTGATGGTTTGGTCCTTACCGTATTGAAGATCAGGTCGGCCCCACTATGTTCCGGTTATCCACTTTAACTGGTACTCTTCTACCTAAATCCATAAATGGATCAAAACTTCATCCGTATTATGCAATGCCTTTCTCATCTTGATTATTTATTGGTATTTTATTCTTCGCTCGATTTATGTTGCTGTTGTTGCCTGACTTTTCTTTCCATTATGCACGTTTTGGTTGATCATCTGATCGTAATATTCCCATTTTATTACATAACCATGATTAGCCGCTGCACTCAATGTTTGGGATTTCGTTAAGGCGTGCATGTCGTCATTATGCATGCATATTCTCAAAAATTGGTGATGATTGTGTTTTCTACCCGCGCTTCCATTCGGTGTTTTTACTTAATCACAATCTTCTCCCTCTTTCCTGCTATTGTGTTTTTGCGCTCTATGTGTTTTGTGCTGTCTTCTATATTCGTGTTCTGTTACTTGCCCTGGAAGCTTTAGCAAATATCACTACTTTTTGTGCTAGCCTCGCTCCCGAATTTAGCGATTTTTTGCACACACACGGGCTTTTAGCATTCACGGAATTGCCATGGCATTTGGTCAAATGTCACCCATTCTTTGTGCAGATCATCTCTGCTATAGTTGACACTCTCGCAACAGAAACTTGTTGGCCGCTCGCTTGTCTCAACCCGTGCATTTTCCTAACCCTAAACACCATCCCCAAGGGATTCCATCTCCCTCACGAGGGTAGTGTAGACGTGCCTCTCCCGTCAATGATGACCATGAAGCAGCTCTTCCCGTGTTAGTCCTCCAATGAATTTGCTATTTTATGTCGCCCTGAACCGGAGTGCTCAACCCTACAGTTCGTGGTGGCTGCACTCAACCTCCAAAAACGTACCTACGATATCTCCTGACCGTTTTATTCTATGATTGATGCCATGGCACTTGAAGCAGTTAATTAGGCTTTGTTCTTCTCCCAAAGCATTCATCGGGAATGTCAAGCGGTCTCCCGATAGATAGCGAAGGGTGACATCCCTCGCACGAGACTCCCTCATTTGCTGACTTTCCTTCTCTTGGTGATTCAACATGCGCTTCCTCCTCCAATGGATGCTCTTTTATTTCACGAAGAATCCGTGCAGGAGATCGAGATTGAAGACAACGACGACCTCCTGCAATTTTTTTAGCATCGCAAACTGAGCCCCTCCCAAAGTCAAGTTCAGCCTTCTTCAACCATCCAATTGCAGGATACTGCCTCCTCCGCACCGATCCTC